>JAXCLQ010000002.1:10781840-10804907 GCA_035584115.1 Cedrela odorata | reverse complement strand
TGATACGTGTAGTTAAAATTTTATTAATTTAATAAAAATTTAAATAAAAATAAATAAAATATTTATAAAAAAATAATAATAATCAATCAAACCAATTCTATAAGTTCAATTTGATTCGATTTACTTCTATATATATGATTTTTAATTTTTTAATTCTAAATTTTAAAAGATGAAAATTTTATTTTTGATTTGGTTTTGATGAAAATCAAATCGAATCAGATTATGCCCACACAAATGATATATATATATTCGTATCCATACTTACCAATCATGGAGATAGGAACGGGGCTGCTTTCAAAATTCGAGTATGGATATGTAAAAAGAAAAAACGGTTGTCGCTCGTTGTTATCCTAATTTTTACCGTCCTAAAATATAGTATTTAAGAATAATAAATTGTTATAGTTCTTAAAATAATTTATTATATTATTTATTATTCAATTGATAAATAACATATCATTTAAAATGATAAAATTTAGAATATTACTTGTTCACGTAACAAAAATATTTCTGTGGACTCTGTGCACCAGCAACGATTTCCTTCTTCTTTACTTAATCGATTGTTTAACATGCGACCACAACAGAAACTTAAGGGATAAAAGAAAGTTCTTTGGTAAAAATCTTCCTATAATTAAGTCATGATTTTACTTTTCGTAAAAGACAAAGTTGAAGATAGTATAAACTTTTAATATCAGAGTTTCATTATTCGTACTTGATTGTTCTTAGTATTTTTTTTTTATAAGTGTTCATATCTCTCAAAGATGATAGAATTCTATAAAATTCGGAAACAAGTATCTCATTATGCAAGAATTACGGAGATTCCATTAGGTAAGCATCGACCTCCGGATTTCATGGGGTTCCATGCCTTATTTGCGTATATTATACCCTCTAGGCTTAAGATTTTTATTATGTGAGGAGTTTTATTTGGTAAGAATCCTTGTTGTAGGGTAGTCCGAGAAAGATGTGGGAAAGTAATAGATTTTTCATGAATACGTAACTGTAATGAGGTTTGGGAAACTACTATGTGAGATTTCTTCGACTAGCTGAGATGAATTCTCGTACCCATTTGAGACCTTTGATAAATTTCATTTGAGACTTCTGTGTCGAGACATTGGGATTGATTTTTAGAATACCGACCAGAGCCTTTTCTACCGATCAGATTTTCTTAGATGACCGAGATCTTTACACCGATTCGAGGCTTACAAAAGAAAGGTTTCAGAATAGAGCCTCATCAAACCTTTGCAAGGTCTTAGTCTTGATTGCTTTTAAGTCTTCTCTTCTGATTTCGAGACGTTTTTTCCTCTATTATAACCGGGGTCCCCTTTTTAATCCCAAATTATGTCCTGGACTATATACCTAATATTAAGCCATCTAGTTTTAGTCAAAAACTAACCGTTTTTAACAAAAATTAATGGCTTGACTTTGAAGAGACGTATCCATCTGCCAGACTTAAATGCTCTTGCTGGAGATTCGTCGTCTTCTCTTACGTAGCAGTTTATAACGAGCTCTTAGGATCATATCTTTTCAGATTTCAAGAGATCTGGTTGGCCCTAATGATGACCATCCCCCCTCTCTTATTAATAAGAGAATCCCCTCAATTGCTCGTTTGTCATGGCATCATCCTATCTATTGATCTTGTAACGAGCATCGACGGTTGGAGTTCCTTCATTCCTTTAAATACATTTCCTTCTCACTTTTTTACTTCTTTTCATCTTCATTTTTACACCATTATTTTCTTCGTACTTTAAATAACTCCTACAATGGTAAAGTTTCAAATTTCCAACAATTCCTTCAAGTTTTTTCTTCCAGCAACTATAAACAGTAAATCTCAATTTTCTTTACTCATTGTGGTTGTTTTTATAGTGTAGTTGATTGACTGATGCAATTGTTGGAAAATCACTTGGGTCCAGAGACTTTAGGCACAACCCTATAAGTTGTTAATGATCATGGAGTAGCCTTTAACTATTTATTTTTCTTTTATGAAAAATAAAGATGGATTTTATTGATAATGCGGTTGCCTCTAGGGGAAATGACTCTGAGGAGGGACAAGTTATCGTCCCTATTTCACTTCCCATCATAATGAGGCGAGATTCGACACAGTTCGTAGTGGATAGGTTCCCTTTAGTTGTTACAGAATTGGATTTCGAGGTTTCCCTTTAGTTGTTACAGAGTTGGATTTCGAGGTTTACACTAGGTTATATAACATTCCTGAGGAGACTTACCTTAGGGTATCTGGGGTGAATAAACTGCCAAACTATCCACCTGAAAAGGAGATTGCCTTTATTGAAGAGTTGTTTCATTTAGGCGATAAACCCCCCTTACAACCTTACTTCACTCAAATCCTAGCTTTTTTTAAGACTCCCCCATATCAACTGAGTCCAAACAGTTGGAGAATTTTGGCTGGCCTATTTGTTCTATGGTACCAAATTTCTAACTTTAACCCCTCCATTAAGAAAATAGAACATCTGTATATTCTAAAAAGAAATCCCTCAAACAGTCCGGGATGGTATTACCTTCAAATTCGTCCTGATAAGTAAAACCTTGCTACCAGCAATCTTTCTAACAACAAGAACTGGAAGGATAAGTTGTTCTTTGTAGGTAGGAACTGGAATCTTTATCTTGACTTCTCGGTGTCAGGATTTTTGGAGAGGCGATCACTTGGCTTAGCTCGCCTAAGTTAGACATCCGTAGCAAAGAGAGAGTGAGATTAGCTATGGAGTCTGCCACTAACCAGAGTACTTTGCTCTCGAACGATGAGATGGTCTTGTCGGACCTTGTAAATTTTTACGTGTCTCGAGATCAATTTGCCTCGAAAAAGGCCATTCCTAGGGGTAGACATCTTGGATTTTCCTATTTTTGGTAACGTTTGTTTCGTAGGAGAAATGGCTTCTAAAGATTCCGTTCCTGACCCTTCGACATTCTGCAATGGCCGGCGAAAATGAGAAGAAAGCTGGGAAGGCTTTTCAACTCTCCAACACTGCCTCTAAAAGTCAGACTAAAGCCTCGGGGTCCAGCTCGGCTCGCCCCCCAGCCCCCCACTAAAAGGATAATGATCCGAGATCTCATACCTCCTCCTCTTGCTCCCCCAGCAGGTAAAGGAAAGGGAAAACAGAAGGCTATAATGGCGACATCCGATGAAAAGTCTCGGGAAAAGAAATAGATGTTTAGTCAATCTGATAAAGAGCTAACTAAACCATCTGAGCTTCTTACCGAGGACCTTCTTGTAAGGAAGAGGAAGTTTTTTGAGCATTTCCTCTGTTACATAAATCTCCAAACCTAGAGCATCAGCCACAAATTTGCTAAGGATCTTATTGAGGTCATGGGTAAGATGTTTATAAGCTACCAACTAAAGTTTTTAAGTCGAGTAAGCTGACTTTTCTTAATCTTTATGGAAAACAAAAATTTTCTCTAAATTGGTTTTGACATTTTATGTTAATGATTTTCAGCTTTTGTACTCAACCACATTACAGCAAGGTGCCCTTATGGGGAACTTCTCGAGAGCATCGAAGACCGAGACGAGAGTCAAAAAGGCGGAACAGAACTTGGTCTTAGAGAGGACCAAGTTCGAATCTGACCTAGGCAAGATGGCTCAGGAGCGAGAAGAGCTCTAAGTCAGGGCGACCATAGCGGGGTCTTCTCTTGTTGAGGCTAACAAGAAGTTGGACGTCTAGGAGTTGGAGCTCAACAGTTTGAAGAAGGCAGGTTAGAGGCAGTTTCAGAGTTTTAATAAGGCGTGTGAGGAGCTGCGACAAAGTTTGGTAGCAGAGAGGCAGAGAAACCTGTCCTTGGTTAGAAAGATACATAAGGATAAGGATATGATTGGGGCTTGGCTTCATGAGGAGGTCAATGACAGCATTGACCAGACTTGCAAGACATCTCAGGCTAGTATCCAGATTTAGATCTAACTTAGCTATATAAGGCTTTGAAATGTGAGCCTTCGCGCTGGGATGGGAAGCATTTTGATGGGGTGCTTCCTGAGGGGGAGGATCATCCTAATTTCAAGACTATGTATGTGCCCCCTACAGAATTTGTCACTAGCCTCTCCATCGAGCCGCCAATTGGGACCACAGTTAAGCTGGTGGATGTCTCTTCTTTGAGGTGGTAGAGATTCCCCTTGCTCCTAGAGTTATCATCGCTTCTGAAAACCCTCTTGTTGACCCAGTTAACATTCTTACCTACGTTTCCTACTAACCCTTAGGCCGTCTTGATCACTGAAGATGTGGTCTAGTTTTTTGATTTATTTTTTTTTAATGTAATGGAACGAACTCGCACATTAATGAAATGTTGTTAATGTATAAGTTTCTACCTTGACTTGCTTCTTTCCTTTTGATACTTAATACTTGGTTCAATTTTTACCAGATAAAATGAATAGAGCGAAGCTTGTCCACATTAATCTTTCTTCCTTAGATAAAACATTTTTAAGTAGGAATTGCATAAGTATTGAATTAATCTTTTAGACTTAAAGAACCTTGGATTTTCATACCCTGATTTTAGGTAGTTGATAATAATCTGAAGCCGATAACCCCATATATACTTTAAATTCACCCTTCAAACTTAATCCAATCTAGGGCCTGCTTGCTCCTAAATGCTCATAGACTCTAGTGTATCCTTTAATTATGTCAGGGGCACTATTTGAGTAAGGGATCTGGCCATTCTGAGGTGGTTCAAAGATTTGGTCTCATTGAGATCACACCTATTTTGTATCTAATGTCTCCCCTAGAATTTGTTCGAGCTCAAAGTAAATGAGAGTTGAACGTTTAGAAACCATATCGCCCATTTGTGGGTTTTTGGAGGTGATTACCTCGAGGCATTTTGAGTTAGTCATCCGAGAATTTTTTTCGCTCTTGTACGTCCTGAGACCATACTCAGGGTTTATTCGAGCTAAGAATACTATTACTTCGGGGTAGATGATAAGCTAAAGTTTGGAAACCCTGTCACTCATACTTGGACTTCGGGAGGAAATTACTCCGAGACGTTTAAGATAGTTATCCAAGAACTTTTTCCGTTCTTGTACATCCTAAGATCATACTCAAGACTTATTTGAGTTGAAGATACTATTACCTCGAGATAAATGATAAGTTAACATTTGGAAACTGTGTCACCCATGCTTGGGCTTCGAAAAGAAATTACTCCGAGATGTTTGGGATAGTTATCTGAGAACCTTTTTAGCTCTTTGATATCCTGAAATCATACTCATGACTTATTTGAGCTAAGGATACTATTATCTAGGGGTAGATGATAAGCTAACGTCTAGAAATCGTATCACCCATACTTGGGTTTTGGAAGAAAATTACTTCGAGACATTTGGGATAGTCATCTAAGAACTTTTTTCCCTTCTCGTACGTTCTGAAACCATACTCAGGGCTTATTCGAGCTGAGGATACTATTACCTCGATGTAGATAATAAGCTAACGTTCAGAAACTGTGTCACCCATACTTGGGCTTCGAGAGGAAATTACTCCGAGAGATTTGTGATAGTCATACAAGAACCTCTTTTGCTCTTGTGCATCTTGATATCATACCAAGGTTTATTCGAGTTGAGGATATTATTACCTCGGGGTAGATGATAAGCTAACGTCTAGAAATTGTGTCACCCAAATTTAGGCTTTAAAAAGAAATTACTCCGAGACGTTTTCGAAACCTTGGCTTGCATTTATCTGTAGGCTGACTCCATAAATAAATAATAATAAACAAATAACTTTATTGACTTCTGTAAAAAAGTTAGTTACGAATCTTTGATATTTCTAAAGGTAATATAACTTTAAGCATTTAGCATTCTATGGCTTTCGAACTTTATTTCTTGAGGGGAGTTCAAGCTTGTAGACTCTAGGTTTAAGAACTTGAATAACTTTATAGGGTTCTTCCCAGTTTGCTCCCAAAATGCCCTCTCTTGGTATCTTGGTGTTCAGGGTCACTTGTCTCAACGCCCAATCCCCTATTTGAAAAGAACGGTGCCGAACATATTTGTTGTAATAATATGCCACTCTTTGTTAGTAAGTTACGGCCTTTATCATTGCTCAATCCCTTCTTTTTTCCAGCAGATCTAACTCCAAGCGTAAGCTTTGGTCATTGAATGTCTCATCATGGTTATTGACCTCGGCTGGAATCATTGCCTCACACCCGAAAGCTAGACTATATGGAATTTCTCCTGTGGCTATCTTTAGAGTGATTCGGTATACCCAGAGGACCTTGGGAAGTTTGTTCCAGAGGACCTTGGGAAGTTTGTTAATCCATGCACCTTTGTGCTCCTTAATCTTCTTTTTAGGGCATTTTTAATGACCTTGTTAGTGGCTTTCACTTGTCCATTGGCTTTTGGGTGAGTTGGTGCTGCGAATCTAAAGTCAATCGAAAAATTTGAGCAGAATTCTTTAAAGCTCGCATTGTCAAATTACTTTCCATTATCTGTGATTAGCACTTGCGGTATTTCAAATCTGTAGATAATGTTGTATTTGGCGAATATCGTGACCCTTTTCTCAGTGATGGCGGCCAAGGGTTCGGCTTTCACCCACTTTATGAAGTAGTCAATAGCCACTATGGCATACTTCGTATTAGCTCAAGCCAAGGACAGTAGTCTAACTAGATCGAGCCCATATTGAGAGAATGGTCAAAGGATCAATAGAAAGGTCAGCTTTTTTAGAGGTTGTCTCAGGATGTAGTCGTACACTTGACATTCATGACAAGTTTTAGCTATTTGTGCCGCATCCCGTGAGAGTATTGGCCAGTAATACCCTTGCCTCAAGATCTTATGTGTCATAGTCCGAGCTCCTCTGTGTCCGCCACATACTCCATGGTGGATTTCTTCTAAAATCCGAGCTACTTTATCAAGTTTCAGACATCTATGGTAGGGGGTGTTATATCCCCGTTTATACAGTTCTCTATCAATGATAGTGTACCTTACCGACCTATTATTGACATTCTTTGCTTGCTTCTTATCTTTTAGAAGTTCGCCGTCTTTGATGTAAAATCCTATCTCATCGATCCAGTGGCGGTGGGGTCTAATTGAGATACAAAGGGTTGATAATCATTGGCTTTCGTGCTTTTTTGTTCTAGTACATCGATTAGGACAGTGAAAGGGATATTTCCTTTGAAGATAGAGGTCAACTTTGCCAGCATGTCTGCCTTTGAGTTCTCTACCCTCGGGATATGTTTGATTGTGACGGTCTTTAATATGCTCAAAAGTTGTTTAACCTTCTTTAAGTAGGCTTGCATATTACTTTCACGAGCTTGAAATTGTCCGTCAATCTGGTTAACCACCAGTTGGGAATCACAATAATTATTAAGGAATGTGATTCTTAGTCCAAGAGCTAATTTGATCCTTGCAATCAATGCCTCGTACTCTACCTCATTGATAGTGACTTTAAAATCAAATTTTAAGGAATACATTACCTCGGTCCCGTTTAGGCTTACAAGGACTACACCAGCTCCTCCTCTATATGCGTTCACAGCTCCACTAATGAAGAGTCCCCAGATCGGTTCGGCTTCATTTAAGACGATTTGGTCCTCTTGTCCCAAGGTCGAATATTCTTCCAAGACTTGGTAGATGGAAAGGTGTTCTAACACCGATCTCTTAGCTATAAAGTCTACTAAGGCTTGACCATTTATTTCCTTTCTAGGCTTATAGCCGATGTCATACTCACTGAGCTCAACGGACCATTTCACTAACTGTCCCGAGAGGTCTGACCGATGTAAAATTTGCCTTAGTGGTTGATTTGTTAGTACTACCACATGAAAAACTTCAAAGTAAGGCCTGAGTTTTCTGGCCACCACTACCAACGCTAGCACTAACTTCTCAGATGGTGAGTATTTTGTCTTTGTATCCATCAGTGTCTTGCTGGTGTAGTAAATGGGACGGTGAATCTTTTCAACATCCTCTTTTACAAAGACTGAGCTTAACAAGTGGTCACTTACTACAAGGTAAAGGTACAGTGTGTCTCCAGTCTCAGACCTTATTAGGTGAGGCGGCGATGCAAGATATTATTTTACCTCTGAAAATTACGCTCACACTCTTTTGTTCATTCAATCTTCTTTCCTTTTTTCATAATCTGAAAGAAAGGGAAACACCTGTCAGTAGCCTTGGACATGAACTTGCTCAATGTCGTTAATATTCCCGTTAGGCTTTGGAGTTCTTTGAGAGTGGACAGAGACTTTAAATCCAATATGGCCTTAATCTTTTGCGGATTAGCTTCAATGCCTCATTCACTAACCATATATCCCAAGAACTTCTTAGCCCGAACTCCAAATGCATATTTCTTGGGATTCAGTATCATATTGTACTTTCTCAGGTAAAAGAAGGTTTTCTTTAAATGTTTTGGGTGGTCTCGGGCTTTTAGGGACTTAATGATCATGTCATCCACTTACACCTCCATAGTCCTCCCGATCAGTGGCTTGAAGACCCGATTGACTAGCCTTTGAAAAGTGGCTCTAGCATTCTTTAATTCGAAAGGCATCACTTTGTAACAGTACAATTCATGATCGGTAATAAAGGATGTATTCTCTTAGTCCAAGTCATGAATTTTGATCTAATTGTATCCTAAGAATACATCTATAAAGCTTAACAGTTCATGACCAGCCGTTTAATCTACTAGCTAATCGATTCGGGGAAGTGAAAAGTTGTCTTTAGGATAGGCCTTGTTCAAATCAGTGAAATCCACACACATTCTCCATTTCCCGTTGGCTTTCTTGACCATTATCACATTCAACACCTACTCCGGGTAGTGTACTTCCTTAATAAAGTTTGCTCTCTTTAATTTATCTACTTCGGTGTGCACTGTTTCTCTTCTTTCAGTGTTAAATAATCTTCTCTTCACTTCACAGGCTTATATTGTGGATCAATGGCGAGCCGATGGGAGATCACCCGAGGATCAATGCTTGGCATGTCTTCGTGGGTCCACTCAAACACGTCTATGTACTGCTTCAGGATGTCTTTAAGTCTTGTTTTCTGCTCTCTGTAAAGTTGAGCATTGATCTTGAACATTTTCTGGGGAGATTTTGAGTTTAAAACGATAGATTCACGTTCTTCTGCCGATTCTAATGTTGGCAATTTATTACCCTGCCCGATCTTCTGATCAAATTTCATCGTAATCAATTCATCCCGTGAGTTTTCGTCACTTGCATCTAGAACTTCTCTCTATAGGTGTTTTGACAAGCAGTATGAATTTATGGAAGAGACTGCAAAGCATGATCGAGTTTATTTTTGACTCCCCCTAATAATTTTGATCTCATCTCTTGCTCGGAACTTCAACTTCAGATAGTGCACACTCTCTATTGCCTTTGTAGTTCTAAGAAAAGGTCTGCCAAAAATCATGGTGCAAGACATTTTGATGTCGACTACTTAGAACTCCACCATTGTAGTCTTCTAGTACGACCTTTCTCCTATAGTGATGGGTAGCTATACTATCCCCAAAGGGTAAAACACATGATTCTTCGAAACTATGAAATGCAGTCTTAGCAGACCTTAGTCTCAGATCCTCGATTCCCAAAGAGTTTAGAGTTTCCTTGAAAATAATATCAGCTGAGCTCCCTATGTTTACCCAAGATTCGGCTGACCTGAGCCATTCCTACTGTTAAAGTTATTACTAGTATATCATCATGAGGGTAATGAACCTCTACTTCATCCTCATCTATAAACATGATGGGTACTGAGGCATTTTTTGTTTCTTCTTGGCTCGTATATTCATAATGTGAATTTTCGAGGCGGTATTTAGTAGCGAATATTTTGAATAATTTTTCCTTAATCTGTTTGAATTCCTTGCTAATGTTACCCTACCTGAGATCACCATAGTTCCCTTTTCTTGTCTTTTCTCGTGCTAGATTTCTTGATCGGAGCCTTCGAACCCATCTTCGTTTCTTGCTATAACATCCGGCAAATAATTGTTTTGGATTTGCATCTCAATCTTACTTTTGAGGTAGAAACACTCATCCGTCAAGTGCCCAGCACTTTGGTAAAATTCGCAAAACTTATTCTTGGCTTCTTTCATTAATTTGGCTCGTAAGAGGCGGGGTTCTACCAATATGGTTCCTCGTGTTTTGATTTCTTGCTAGACTTATGAGAGTGGAGCTTTCAGGGGGGTAAAAGCGTGATTTTCTTGTATATGAGCTACTTTCTTCGTTTCATCTCTTCTCGACCAGCAATATCCTCTTAGGGAAAACTTATCTCTACCTCCCGATGTCCCATTTCAGTCTTGACCCTGTCTACCCTTTATGTTAAAATCACAGAAATTTCTCATATTGTCACGTCTCTTTCTTGGATCAGTTTTGAGATTTCGTGTCCCACCAAAAGCCTATGGTTTAAAAGTTTTCTCTTCTCTTATCTTGATGGCGATCTAATCTTTAATTTCAATTTCGTTTAACAATTTTCTCCAAACTATTTCGTAAGTGGTAATAGATGGTTTTCGCACAGCATATCATCCCCGATTTACCCACAAGCCTTTCTTGAGACCTTCCAAAGCTAAAGAATGGTGATAAACCTCCAATTCCATCACCTCGTCGTGGTATCTTTTAACGAAGCTTCTGAGGCTTTCGCCTTCTCCCTGCTTCATGAGTAATAATGAACTTGGGATCTTGAGGTTGACAGAAGCCCTTCTAAACTCATCCACAAATACTCCGTATAACTGCTTAAAACTGCTAATGCTGCCAGCAGTTAAACTGGTGAACCATTTTCTTGCTTGTCCTTCCAGGGTTAATGGGAAAAAATGACACATCTATGACTCGTCTAACCCTTGGATTAACATCATCTCTCTGAACATATCCATATGCAAGAAGGGGTCAGTTTTTTCTGTGAAAGGGTTGATCTGGAGCATCTTGAGTTTTTTAGGAAGAACGAGGTGATAATGATGTCTTTAAGCTCTACTACGAACTTGCACCAATATTTCAATATTTGCCTAACAATTCAGTGATTATTCGTAAGAGAGCAATAGGTTAAGACCCTGGTCATAAGGACATGATGACATTTCTCAATCAGCAATGACAAAGAGAAGGCTTGATACTGAGTCTATCTAGAATAAGGAGATTTAGGGAAGATAGTGATCGGGTCAAGAATCTCGAGGCTTGTGTTTGAAAACTGGTCGAGGAGTTAAAGGACAAGAAGGGAAGGGAAAAACCAAAGGAAAATCAGTCTGCACTAAAGACATAATTTTATTCTAAGTCCTTTTTTGCTCAAAAAATATTGCTTTCAACATATTCTGCTGGTTTGGGTGTCTCCATTGCTAGGGAATTGGCTTGGAGTATCTTCTTCATTTTTACTACCTCCTATACTAAAGCTCGAATATGTCTATCTTTCTCATCATGCTATTTTTAGTTATCGACAAACTAGGCAGTTTCTGCTATCTCCTGACAAGGGTAGTGTTGGTGCGGCGACGAAGTTTCTGAATCAAGATTTATACCTTCTAATAGTAGCAGCTGATCATTGATATCCTGATTAACAGTCATATTCTTTTCAAGGGCATTATCGTGAGCATTCCCCTTCATCATTGCCTTATTCCTGGTTACATATGTTCGTGAAGTATCCATGTTTTTCTTTCTCGCGGTGATTTTTGACTTTTTTGTTCGATTCTCTACAAACAGCGCTAGATGTTAATGTAGCAAAAATTCCTCTATAGACTCCATATACCAACAATGATCTCCTTTTCCTTTGCTCGATAGATTGTTTAACCTGCGACCACAACAGAAACCTAAGGGGGTAAAAGGCCAGTTGTCCGGCGAAAACCCTCCAATGCTTAAATCAGGGTTTTACTTTTCATAAGTGACAAAGTTGAAGATAATATGAACTTCTAATACCAAAGTTTCATTATTCGTACCTGATTACTTTTTCTTATTTTCATAGGCGTTTCTGTCTCTTAAAAATGGTAGAATTTTATGAAATTCAAAAACAGGTATCTTGTTATGCGAAAATTAGGAGATTCCATTAGGTAAGCATCGACCTCCAAATTTCATGGGATTTCATGCCCTATTTGCATAGATTATACCCCCTAGGCTTAGGATTCTTATTATGCAAAGGTTTTTATTTGACAAGAATCATGTAGAGTAGTCCGAGAAAGTAGTGGGAAAGTAATGGATCTTGTATGGATACGTAACTATAATGAGATCTTGGAAACCACTACGTGAGGTTTCTTTAACTAGTTGAGATGAATTCTTGTACCCATCTGAGACCTTTGATAAATTTCATTCGAGACCTCTGTGCTGAGACCTTGGGATTGCTTTTTAGAATACCAACCAAAGGCATTTTCTACCAACCAGATTTTCTCAGATGACCAAGGTTTTTACACCGATCCGAGGCCTACGAAAGAAAAGTCTTCAAATTGAGCCTCATCAAACCTTTGTGAGGTCTTAATATTGATTGTTTTTTAGTCTTCTCTTTTGATTTTAAGGCGTTTCTTCCACTACTATAACTAAGGTCCCCTTTTCGAGCCCAAATTACGTCTTGGACTATATACCCAACATCACTTAAAAAAAAATTATTATTATTTCTAAATTATCTAAATCTTAATCTCTTGTGTTCTTTTATAAATTCACCTCATCCACTTGTTGCTTTTGTTTGACCAATGAAGCTATTTACACCGATGATAAGGGACATTATCATAAAACATTGTTTAGTTAATTTACTTATATTATTTTATTTATGAAGTATTGGAGAATTACATCATATATATATAATTATACCATATAAAATGAGTAACATCTTTCACTAAAATATTATTGTATTCTATCATATGATATTTATACTAAAATTGTAACATGTGATTGAAGAATGGAATCTTCATAATCCATAAATGTATTAATATAAAATTAAGTTCACCATTTTTATTTTTGAAGAGACACTAACTTTCTATAATAGAATATTAAAAGAAATTCTTTGTGAAAGCCATATAATTTGGGTGATACATACTCGAATGAATAAAATTGGGAGATACATTCATTATAAAAGAATGAAAATATAAATAATTTGAAAATTAAATTAGTTTGGCTAGTATTATATATTAAAGAAATTTACCAAAATGGCACCATATATGTTAAAGCCTTTTAAGATTACCCTCCTTTTAGTCAAACATAACAACAACATTCATGTCTTTTGTATTTACAAAGCCCAACAAACACAATGTCTACCGCCCATTGAAAAACAAATCCAACTCTACACAAATTATGTTTAATTATGGAGCTAATTAATTTGATTATAAGCTTGATACCTAAAACTTCTTTATAGTCATAATATTGAGACCAAATTAATTTTATTATTATAAAGATATTATAATTTAATAGAGGTATAATTAAAATAAATTTTGTCAAAAAAACTCTAAACATGCTTGATAAATTAGAAATATTTTGATTTTAATAAGAATGTGTCCACATTAGCGAGTTAATACGTATTCGCAAGTTTAATTTTTTTTAACAATTATAAAAAATAAATTATTGTCTCAAACAACTTTAAAAAATTATTTTACTTTATCATTTTTTTCTTTAATGTAACATAACTTTTTTTTTTACAATATATAGATAATTATTAATATGTGGAAGTAAGTTACTTTATACGAGATTTAAAAAAATTATAATTTATTATAACGAGAAGTTTATTTTTATTTATAAATGACCCAAATTGAAACTAAATTTTTTTTATAAATATATAAAGATAATTTCTATATAGAGTATCACTATAAGAGGTTTTATTGTCGTAGAATGTGTTGTCACAACATAATTAAATTATTTAATTATAAATGAAAAATAATATTCATTTTGTAGCCATTAATTGATTATTTTAGCATTTATTTATAATAAATAAATTATTATCAAAATATACTTCTATAGGGATGAATGTGACAAACAATTCATAACCAAATCATTTATTATAATAATATATATTTTTTATCACGTGAATGTTGAGTGATAATTTTTATTCCAAAGAAAGTGGGTGGGACAATTTAGTACCATCAACCAGTCACAAACAATAATAGTTCAAAAGAACTCCGACACGTATCGAGGAGCAGCTTCTCACTCAAAAATTAAATGAAGAGGTAATAACATTCAGATCCCATATGTTTTACATTTTCACATATAAGGAACAAATGTTCTATTGGTGAAAGATAGATCCCTAACACTCTTAACACATTTTGAAATGACTAAAATACTAAAATAAGTTATTTTAGTGTTTTCAACTCATAATTTTTGACAATATTCCCTAAATCGATACGAACTCAATACTAATTTATGAATTTTAATGAATATAAAATAATATAATTATTAAATATATAAATACGATATAATACGATTAATAATAATGTTAAATTTAGATTTAAAATTTTTGATATGTGAGTTTGTTTATGATATAATTAATCATTAGAATAATTATAATATACTAACTTATTTATAATTTAATAAATTTATTTTATATTTTTTATATATATTAAAAAAATTAGTTATATTTATCATATTTTTAAAATGTATTTAATTATATTTAAAATAAAATTAATTAATATTTAAGTATATAATTTTGTAAGTAATATAAAAATATATTACAACTTATTTAATTATTTAATAATCGTATTTAATTATTGATAAGATTATTTAATATATTATATTCAAATTAATTTCTAATTGGCATGACATACGTATATGACATGATACAATAATCTAAATAACCATAGTTTCAATATGGGTTAGGGATTTTATTTGTTACAAATAAAATAAATATATCATTATATATAAAACAAATTAAAATACGAGTGATTTGGATATTATTATCGGAACAAACAAAAGGAAAAGACAAAGAGAGAGAAAGGTAAAGAAAAGACAAGGGAAGACAAAGGAATCGAGAGTCGGCGCCCCATGTCTGCACCGACCAATCATCACGTCCTTTTCTCTCCACTGTCTCCTTCTCTCTCTCATATAAAATCATAACCCCTACCGCCTTACTTATGGTCTCTTGTTGCTTTTTTTATTGTCGTATTTCTTCTCTTCCGTTTGATATTTTTTTATGCCCCAATCGGAAGAAGATGGCACGGTTTCAATTTTATCTGATCTAGGTTTTGCTTGTTTCCTGTTTTATAATTTTTTTGTTCGTTCGTTCGGTTTTTGGTTGAATTATGAAAGGAAGCGGCAGCGGCGTTGTTGAGCAACCCGTGGTGGTGGTTGATGATGTTGTTGAGAAGGAAAAGAAGAAGAGGAATCGGCGATCTAATCGGCGATCTAATAAAAACTCTAGCGTTTCAGGTTCAGGTGCTCACTTAATTATTTGTTTTAATTTTTGGTGAATTTTATTTAAGCAGCTTGAAAGTACAGAATTTTATACACTTAACTTAGTCCAAAGAATTTGAGTGTAGTTTTCTTGTCGTTTTATGCTTTGGCTTTTGTCGGTACTCTGTTTTGCACTTGAATTGTTGAGAAAAATTACTGTTTGTTTCTATAAATAGCATTCGAGTTTAACATATTTTTTAGATTTTAACGATAATGCTGCATTTAATGGTCAGTTTGGCCAGCTATGGTGGTTGATTTAGAATCTTTTGCAGAATATAAGAAAATTTTAAAAATCTTTTGTAGATGTTTGTGGTTATGCATAAGCCAATACACTTGCCTGAGTTTGTTTGTGGACTCAAAAATTGACGTTTGGATTTCATTTATAAATGGTTGTTGGAACAGCTTGTACTTCAGTAAGCGGGGAACCCACGCATAGCTTGAAAAATGGAAACGAAATAAAGAATCTCACTTCGTCCATGAATTGCTCTTCGTCAAAGCAGCAGGGTTTAGACTTGCATGCTTCAAATGATCAAGAGTCGCCTAGAGCATCTGATGTTTCCTTCAGTTCAATGCCAACAATGCATATAAATGAACCTTACTCAGCTGAATCTGGGAGCATGCCAAGTCAGCATTTGTCACCAACTCATCTTGGTGAAAGAATATTGAGCTCATGTCCCGAACCAGCTGCCAACTTTAGTTCTTGTTGGGCATATGGAAACAAGGATGTTAATGCATCCCATCAGTTTGAGAGCTATGGTCACAGTAGAATTTTTACTCCACATTGGTCCGTGGAGACTGTTAATGAAGCATTAGAGGTCAGTATAACGATGGATTCTAATTAGTTGGGCTATTTACTTATTCGTCTTTTTGCAAACTTGTAAATAGAATTTCAGTGCCCTATATAAGCTTAAGCTTGTGTTTTTTGGTTGCCCTATATCTGGCAGAAAGGAAATGCTTTTAAAGCATTGTTTCGAGTAAATGCACACAATCAGTTTGAGGTTTGTAATTTACCTTTTCTATTAGTGATCCGGTGCTCTCCTGCTTTAAATTTTTGACTCAGCAATATGCATACTATTATTGCATTGTTAGGCCTATTGCAAAATTGAGGGAGTACAGACAGATGTTCTCATCGATGGGATTGCTTCGCAGAACAGAGCTGTAAGTCTGGAGTTCTTCTCAGCATGTATATATATATATATATACACACACACACACACACACACACACTTTTCCTTTTATATTGTCTATTTATTTAGTGCTAATAGATTCAATGGTGCATTTCAAGACATTTGATGATATTCTTCCTATTGGTACTCGTGTAAAAAAATCTTGGTGTCAGATATACATGTTCATCGTTTGAATTTATTCGTAAGCAGATTTCTTGTAATCACTTAAATTAGTTTCCTTTGTCATGTGCTTTAAGGTATTTCATTTTTAGTGGTTTACCTTGGCTTTGATCTGCATTTGTAGGTGCTTGATGATGTTTTTTCATTTGGCGTCTCTTTATAAAATATTTGTGATGGTAGATGTATAATCTTGTGGATGTGACATCTTCTAATTGTTGAGAAAACACATTTTTAGGTGGAGGGAGATGTTGTCCTTATTAAGGTTCATCCTTTGTCACTGTGGACCAAGATGAAAGGTTCTTCGAACAATTCGTTCCTAGTAGAAGATAGTAATTTGCTTCTAGAAGGAAATGAGATACATGGCGGTAGTTGCGAAGGTAAAAGTAAAGATGGTAGCTGGTTTATGAATGAACAAGCGGGTTATGATTATATTGATGGACAACATCCCTCTACTTCAGATTCTACGCATAAAGTTTCTTCTAGTCAGCAGAATGAAGTCATGAATGCAGTTGAGAGGTTGTCTGCCATGATTGGTTCATACCCTACAAAACGACCAACAGGCAGGGTTGTAGCCATCATAGATAGGTCTTCTCGTCGCAATCGCATTGTCGGATTCCTTAAAGTCAACCAGTGGTTTAATTACAGGGAAGGTTGCAAAAGAGATATGAAGAAGAACAAGTGCTCTTTGGGGATTCCTGATCAGGAATATGTCCAGCTGAATGCAACTGACCCAAAATTTCCCAAAATGATGGTCCTTATAAAAGACTTGCCTGACAACATCAAGAAAAGATTGAAGGAAGGTGATGCAACTGTTGAAATGGAACTGGTGGCTGCACAAATTGATGAATGGGGAGAAGAATGTCCTTTCCCTCAAGCCCATATCTTGCATGTTTTTGGACTAGGTGGTGAAGTGGAGCCCCAGATTGATGCCATTTTATATGAAAATTTAATTTGTTGTTCTGAGTTTTCTCCTGAATCACTCTCCTGTCTTCCACGTATTCCTTGGGAGGTGCCACATGAAGAAATTTGTTGCAGAAAAGATCTTAGAAATTTGTGCATATTCACTATTGACCCTTCCACTGCCAGTGATCTCGATGATGCTTTATCAATTGAAATGGTAGCAGATGGCATTTTTAGAGTAGGTGTCCACATTGCAGATGTGTCATATTTTGTTTTACCTGGCACAGCCTTAGACATGGAAGCTCAAATTCGATCAACTAGTGTCTATATGCTTCAACATAAAATTCCGATGCTGCCTGTGTTGCTTTTGGAAAATTTAGGTTCACTTAATCCTGGAGTAGATAGATTTGCATTTTCTATTTTCTGGGATTTAAATAGTGCTGGGGATGTTGTGGATCGCTGGATTGGTCAGACTGTAATAAGATCTTGTTGCAAGCTTTCATATGATCATACTCAGGATATTATTGATGGGAAATTTGATGTGGAGAGTTCGAATACCTTAGGAGACTGCCTTCCACAGTTGTGGGGTCGGTTTGAATGGGCTGATGTTGTTAGATCTATTAAAAATCTTCATGAAGTTTCAAAAACTTTGAAGGATAAGAGGTTTAATGATGGGGCTCTGCGGATTGAGAGTTGCAAACCTGTTTTCTTATTTGATGAATACGGAACTCCATATGATCGGGTGCTTTCAGGAAGAAAGGACTCGAATTTTCTTGTTGAGGAATTTATGCTTTTGGCAAATAGGACAGCTGCTGAAGTTATCTCTAGAGCTTTTCCAGATGGTGCATTATTGAGGAGACATCCTGCACCTAATATGCGGAAGCTCAGAGAGTTTGAAGCCTTTTGTTCAAAGCATGGATTAGAATTAGACACGTCTTCCTCTGGTCAGTTCCATCAGTCATTGGAGAGAGCGCGCGAAAAGCTCAAGGATGATTCTGTACTGTTTGACATCTTAATCAATTATGCTACAAGATCAATGCTATTGGCTTCTTACTTTTGTAGTGGTGATTTCAAAGATGATGCAGATTGGGGTAATTATGCACTCGCTGTTCCTCTCTTCACGCATTTTACTTCACCACTACGTCGATATCCTGATATTGTGGTACATAGGACATTGACTGCAGCTTTAGAAGCGGAGGAGCTGTACTGGAAGCATAGAAGAAAGTTGCCAGAAGAAAACCGAAGGGAGGAAGTGAGACAAAGATTTTTAACTGGTATTTATTATGATAAAGATGCTGCAGAATCCCTGGAAGGCAGGGAAGCATTATCAGTTGCAGCATTAAAGAATGGAGTTCCCTGTGCAGATACACTCACAGGTGTTGCTGCTTACTGCAATGACCGAAAGCTGGCTAGTAGGAATGTTAAGGATGCTTGTGAGAAACTCTACATGTGGGTTTTGCTGAAGAAAAAAGAGGTATATTCATTTCCCTGCCCTTATATTTCTCCTTTTTTTTTTTGTTTCTTTAAACAACTGCATGTATAGAATGGGCTGAACTAAAGAATTGTTGAGTAGGCATGTTTAAGACTTTTAAGATAAAGAATAGAGAAAAAGAGTTCATTTTTTAAATATTTTCAGAGGTATATTTTAATTGATTTATTAATGATGAGATTGTTTGATCATTGGCATAGGCATGTTTAAGACTTTTTAGATAAAGAACAGAGAAAGAGAGTTCATTTTTTAAATATTTTCGGAGGTATATTTTAATTGATTTATTAATGATGAGATTGTTTGATCATTGTTGGTTTTGATAGACTTCAAGTCATTACTAGGAACTACAATATTTTGCTACCTTGCATTTGCATTCTAGTTGTTTGCAGAGAAAACTTATTGGACTCAGGATGTCATACAGTCTCTTTTGATCTGCATTATTTCATTGTATCTTTCCCATTGTTTCAAAAATTATGGTGATTCTTCTTTTTTGATTGTGCGGTCTTGTTAATAGTCAATTTTGATGCTCTCTTCTATTTGATTATCCCTAGGTGCTTGCTCGTAGCTATTAAGTTTCATATTTTTCCGTTTTTTTATATTATTTTCAGGTTTTATTGTCAGAAGCAAGAGTGTTAGATCTTGGGCCAAGATTTATGTCCATATATATTCATAAGCTGGCTGTAAGTAGTTTGTAGCCTGCACTCCATGATTTCTCTTGTATTGTAAAAAAATCTTTTACTTCATCCTCGTGTGCATTTTTTCCTCTTCAGATTGAACGACGAATATATTATGGTGAAGTTAAAGGTATGACAGTAGAATGGCTTGAGGCTACATCTACATTGGTGCTGAATTCATGTGCCCACAGACATTCATTTAGGCAAGGTGGTCCCAGTAACTATAGGGCTCTTGAAGATGTTGCATTGGTTGTTAGACCTTATGACCTGAAAGAGGAACAAGACGTTAAAACTAATGCGGGCAATGCTGATTTAACTTTCCAGTACACAGGACTTACTTCAAATTACAGTATTGATCCCGAGGTATTCCCTTTAACTGTGCATCTCCTTTCAACGATTCCTGTAGCACTTCGTGCCATTGGTGGGGATGATGGACCCCTTGATGTTGGAGTGCGGCTCTACATGAGCTCCTACTGAAGGTAAATCGATGAACAGTTGCATCGGTTTCTGGGGTATGGTCAGATCCCTGTTGTAGATAAGCCAGTGTATAGTTGAAATAGAAAAAAGGGAAATCTACGGTTTCTTTTGCAAAATGCTTTCATGATTCTGTTTGATCGCGGAAACATTGGGTGGGAGTTGTAAATAAAGGTTGAGTCATCACCGACTTCAGCATTTTAGTGGCTGTTTTTAACAAAAGCTACTTTAGCTGGAATTGCCCCTTTGTTTTTGTTTGGTGTCAATTCCAGTGTAATTCACGCCCAAATCCGGTGCTTCAACTTTGAGATTCAGAACTTATTACTTTATTTATTATTTTCACTTGTAAGACGAGGGACTGCAGCCCAATAATTTTTGGTTTTGGGTTGCGAGATCTTGTTTTAGCTTTTTCTGTTTTTGTTGTTTCTTAAAACTTAATTGCATTATTGTCAAAAGTTTCCTAACTTTTATAGGTGTTTCCTACTTGAGTTGAAATGAAAGTGTCAAAAATAATATGTTTTACTTCTGACTGCCCTCCTTGAATTGAAATTGTAGATCACTGCGTGATTTAATTATTATTATTATTGTAATTATTTATTATATTCAGTTGTGTAAAAATATCCAGGTGAGTCTCGAGATGAATTCAATTGGGGGAATTCTTATAAATAGAAAAGAACTAGGTTGCTGTTTAAAATTTATGGTAGTAAATTAACATAAAATTCCTCTTTATTCTTGTCATGTCTCATCAAACGGGGGATAAATTCAAACACCAAGGTATATATCGTTCACCAAAATCTTACCGATTCAATGGAAAGAGAGAGAGAGAGAGAGAGGTTATTCTCTTTATGAATTTCAATTAAATCAAACATTATACATGAACAAACGAGTAATCGGTACATATTAACCGTAAGCAAGAAATAGAAACAATCTCAGAGCAACAGAAAAATAGTTCATGATCAATAAACTCTGATCCAAAAGATTTAAGATTATTAGTCACTATCACTCGCGATAGAAACATCAAAACCACTGGTGTGTGCCATTAAAAGAGCAGTTATTGATCAAACGCCTATGGCCGTCTTGAAAGTATTAGTCTTCTACGGCCAAGCAAGAAAATGGAAAAACAGAACTGTTTAGCATCAAAACTTGAGACACATACACAGAATTTGGCACCACTAAGTTTATTATGGAACTCTTGAATAGTCAATTCGTCAAATGAATTCATAAATCAGCAGTATTGCTATACGAAGTTATCTCTTTTTTTTTTTTATTTCTCTACTTCAAGAAATATACAGAACCAGAAGGTACTAAAGAATTCCAAACATCATGATCCATTAAATTTCAAAACTTTACGGACAATACTATTCCAAAGCTACTAAACACTGCAAATGAATACCATTCAAACATAAATAATATGAAATCTAAAGACACATAAGATTTCTTATTTACAGTTAAAACGTTCGAGGGAGTTGGTATAAAAACGTCTCCCTCGACCAATCAATCATATATATATATATATATATATATATACACACACACACACACTACCCCTATCTTTATGTTATGTTATTTTCCTCCCAACTAAAAACTCTTACAAAATTTTAGTTTTTTATTTTGGGTTCACAAGTTTCCACTTACATCAAATAATGTTTTGTTTACCTTTTTAAAAAGGAAACGCATACAAAATGTATACAAATTTCAATATTTAATGTAAACTAAAATTGAAACTTTTGGATGGATTAATGAAGATTTTGTATACGAATTTCATTATTTGATGCTAGTTAAAATTGAAACTTTTGAATGGATTATTGAAGAATACGTACTATTATGAGTTTTCGAATATTGTATAAAACTACATTGAACTTTTGAGGCAACTCAATACGATTTTGTAATATGTTGACGAATTTCATCGATTCAATTTAGTGTTTTTTTTTTATTGAATGAATTTCATCAACAGAGTTTGGGTGTATTTTGAAAATTCTCTCAATTAATTTCATCTAGAGATTTTAATTTAATATAATTCTACCTCAGGAAAATTTAGTGTATTTTGAAAAAATTTTCAACCAATTTTATCAAGAAAGTTTAGTATTTTCCCTCTACAAAATTCATCAAGAGATTTTAATTTAAAATATAACTTTGTCTTGGTGAAATTCATCTCGAGAATTTAGTGTATTTTAAAAATTCTCTCAATTAATTTTATCAAAATATTTTAATTGAATATAAATTTGTCATGATGAAATTTATTAACGGAATATAGTATATTTTCAAAAATGTTTCAATAAATTTTACAGAAAAAAAAATTAATAATTTTTTAATAAATTTTATTAAGAGATTTTAATTTAGAATATAACTCTCTCAATGAATAAAAGAAAAAAAATGTTGGTGGCAAGAATCAAACCCTTGAACTTATGGATTCAAGAGCCAGGGTTCAATATTTAGTCAAGTTAAGTTTTTATAATTTATTTGCAAATTTTATTAGATAACTGTTAAATAAATTAGATTCATACTACCATCCAAATTTTCTAGACCACATTAATTTAAATAAACAATCAAAGAATAATAAATAAATAATTCATGATTGTTTTTGTTGTTTTTGCAAATTGATTTGGAAAGTAAAATCAAATATAAATGATTTTGTAATATTAAGATAATATTTTTTGGTTAATAAAATAACAAAAGTTTTATTTAATTTAAATATTAATTTGTAAACTTAAATCAATTCGTAAAAATTATATAAAAAAAAAAATTAAATTCATGTTCTTAAAGAAATTTGTTAAAGCAAAATTGAATATTAATGATTTTGCAATATTAAAATGATATTTAAAAAAAAAAGAGAGAAAATTCTGATTTTTCACTTAAAAATATAAAAAATTTATTCAATATAATATTAATTCGTACCTTAAATCAACTTGTAAAAATTACTAAAGAAATATCATGTTCATAAGGAGTTTATATATATATATATATA
>JAXCLQ010000002.1:10701164-10781740 GCA_035584115.1 Cedrela odorata | reverse complement strand
TATATATATATATATATAGAGAAAGTAAATAAATAGTTCTCTAGTTATTTTTTGTTTGTTTATGTCAATTAGTGCAGTCCAAAAAGGCTACATTCATTGTTATTGTTTAGAATATACATTTCAAAATGAGCGTAATCGAAATAGCAAAACACTGATGCAATCAGAAGTTGGTCCGCCACCATATGGACAGTCTACAATAGATGAGTTTTCTGCCTGGGTTGCACTGCAAATCTCTGTGGAAGAAAATATCCCAATGCCAGCACCGATTCCAATGGAGGAAGATGAAATCCAGATTTTTGTAGTAGAGGATTTTGAGCAAGACAAATTTAACTCAGAGAAAGAGGAGGAAGAAGATGATGATGATGATGATTAGGTACAGGATGTTGGGTTCGGAAAAACACCTTGTAATATGAGAAAACATATCGTTATTCTACCATATTAATGGTATATGTATATATATAATATGCACAAATTAAGTAGCTCAAATTTAAGCACTTCTTCTGATAAGTCTAATTGATAAAGTTGTCCCGACTCACAAACAGTCAGCAGTATATGAACTAGGTAGAGCAAAAGCTGATTATCATTTCATCTGCAACAGCTGCATGACATGTCATACTTGAAAAACAGAATATATATTTATATATATTTATTAGGAAGCAAAAACTAAAAAAAAAAAAAAAAAAAAAAAAAGAAGGATTACTCATCCAAACTAACCATAGGCTAAAACTGTGAGTATAAAAGCATATATGAATTCGGTAGAGTATAGACTTAAAGAAGGTGAAGTGGATAAATTTATTGAAGAGGGTCCTCCAATTATTATAGACATGGAAAATTAATTAATTAATTATCCACTAAAATTATAAATATAACTGATTTTATGAAATAGAGTGCATTGAGACAATTCTGGCTATGGGCACATCAAATCCTCCAAACTTCATCTACGACTATCCTGATTTCTACTTTCACATCAACAATTGTGACCACATAGAATGATTTGAAACACAAATTCAAACGCATCTGTAAGTCCTTATATTTTTCATGCACATCAACGTGAATATATATATATATATATATATTGTGTTTATCGAGTTATAATACAGCTAAGATTTATTATTTTGTATGTGATTGTGCAGGCGAGAAATCAATTCCCAAATCACACATCTCATTTTCTGCTCAGTTGCCGGCGTAGACATGCCTCAACCCTTCTGTTAAACGAGCTATGTTTTAATTCCAAGGCGGCTACGTCGGCGCCACTGCCGTCCGCACGGGCAAGGATTTTGCGGAAAACAACCCCGATGCACGCATTCTAGTCGTCTACTCCGAGATGACCCTTGGCACTTTCTGTGGACCTTCTGCTGACAGTTTAGGCTCTCTCGTTGGCCAAGTAATATTCGTCGGCGATGGTGCAGCAGCTTTGATTATCGGTGCCAATCCTTATTCTAAGTTAAAACGACCTTTGTTCCAAATTGTTTCTTCGGCGCAAACGATTATATCTGATTCAGATGGAGCAATTCAAGGACATGTCAAAGAAATAGGTCTTACTAGTAATTTGTCAAAGGATGCAAGCCAAGTTGATATCTGAAAACATCGACAATTGTTTGGTTAAAACATTTACAATTCCTTTTGGGATCAAAGATTGGAACTCATTGTTTTGGATAGTTCATACAGGTGGTGCAGCAATTCTGAACCAGATAGAAGAAAAACTTTGGTGCCCTAGAGATATGCACCAGATGAGATAAGAGAAATATACTTTATCATCTATATGGGGCACTTGTCCACTGTATTGCTTGAACTCCTTCCCACTATCATATCAACCTCTACAAAGATCCTTTCTTTGAAGAAAGGATCCCCCCACTTTCTTTGATACAAAGTACTCTTAAACTAGAGATATTAGTGTTAATACATGTAAAATATAAAATTATTCGCATATCAAAATTTTAATGAATGAGCATGCATACATTCAAGGGTTATTTGTTTCAACGTTTAAACACTAAATATGAAAACAATAAAAATATGAGGGTGTACTTAGCAATGTTGTTAAATCTAAAATCGAAATTAAGCCTAACTTGACCCTGTCTTTTGGCATGGGTGGACCTAGTAAAAAGTTCATCAGTTCTTGTATTTGTGCTAATCTAAAGATACTGTGCTTGCTAATTTGATACTCTATATCCTCCACCCATTTATCAAATAGCCTCCCTTGACATACATCTTTTTCCGAAAATTTTGTTTAGCTCCCTTTATGTTTGACTAAAACCCACACGTACTCTCTTTTTAATTTTTTTTTATTTATAAACTTTTAAAAATTATCGTATATACTTCTTATAAAATTCTCGAGAAACATCATTTTCGTGTTTCATATCAACATAATTTTTACAATTTGAAAAAAAAAATGGTTAAATTATAGAGAAGAAAGGTAATGAATTGGTGTACAATTTTTAAGAAATATCTTGATTGGTCTAATTTGTTGTTGTAAAAATAAGAGATCGGATTGATTCTTCTTTACACCCTTTTTAGAAGAATTTTTTTTATTTAATTTGTATTTGTGCATGAAATAATAAAGTGTGTGATTTAGTACCAATTTTAATAATTTGAAAATACAATCAATACTCTTTTTTTTTAAAAAAAAGTCTCTAATTGAAAAAAAAAATTCTTATAACAACTTTTGTACAAAGAATTATAGGTTTACACTTCAAAATTCTTATTTATTATATATATATATATATTATGAATTACAATAATTAATCTAAATTATAACTCTCTTCGTATACAACAACCCTCTATATATATATATATATATATATATTGGAAAGTAGGAACATAACGTCTAAACCAAATTATTGTCATTGCTAGCTATATAGCACTTAAACTTCCAAAACAAAACCCATCATCAATTGAGAAAGAAAGGCAATCCTATCACCAACCTTTAATGTAGTCTCTACTCTTTAATTGCTCCAATTTGCAACTTCTTTAACATTAAACGTCACCCTCTAATTGTCTTAAACAACTCCTTAATGATGCTTTCAAGAGCACAAAACCACTTCTTTATTGAAATTAATCATTATAAAAAAAAAAATTCAAGTTGATTCTCTTCTAGCAGACAATTTATGTATCAATCACAGCCCTCTTTTTAATTTTTGTTTATTAATATTGTTCAGTGACTCACTAGCTTGCTTGTTAATTAAATATGATTAAGCTTCTTAATTATGCAAATGACGTGTGCTAAAAAGGCTATGAAACCTTGACTAATTAAAGATTAATTATGTTCGATAAACAGACACGAAACTTCAAATTATGGCTCCACGTGGAAGATAACTGGATAGTTTGCCGGTGTACAAGTCGGAATCATTCCCGACCTCGTTCTCTATGCCAAACTCTGAGGCTAAAGTGCTTTTGGCTTTCGGCTTTTGCTTCTAAGTTTGCATCAGAATACACAAACTTACATACAAAATAATCCAGTACGTATCCTACTGTCATACACTTATGCGTATATGTATATGCATAAGATTAATTATTAATATTTAAGACACTAGGTGCACCAAAAATACTAATTATTTTAGTGGCTCGGCAAATGAGGCAAATTTAATTATTTGTCCATACAAAAAATAAAAAATGATCAAGTAAAGATTACAGTATGAAAGAATATAGTATTGTTTCGAAAATAAATCATTGATTACCATATGGATACCTTGCTCAAATGAATACATAAAAACACATCTCTGTGTGTGTGTATATATATATATATATATATATGTGGGTTAAGATAAAAAATTTATATTTTTTACATAATAATTTATTACACCATGTATATATCATTATATTAATCCTAATTGAATGATTGAGATTCATTTCATATATGCATTAATCCTGATATATTAATTATACATGTTAAATTTGATATCAACTATTAAGAGTATATTAATCTAATGGTTGATAAATTAATGTAAAAAATTGTGTAAAATTAAGAAACTCTCGATCATATCCCTACATACACATACATACATACATACATACACACATACATACACATACATACATACGTATGTACATACATACGTACATACATTTTATAAATTATTAAATAAGCATGAATGTTGCATACATTAGTTGTAAAATTTAAATTATAGACTTGTTGTTTAAAGTTATATATGTTATTTAGCTTTATGTGTTATTGTTTAACTTTAAATTTAAATTTTATAATGTGTTGACATACATACTAAAGAAGAATTTTGTATGTATAAATTTATATTAATATATTATTAATCACATAATAAAAATATTTACATGAAAAAACATTATACTAAAAAAATCATAAATATAAAAAATGAAGAGAAAAAAAACTTAAAATTTAGATACAAATTGTTGTTAAAAAAAGAGGATATATGTATTGTGTAGAAGAGCACAATGAACTTGATTAAGATACGTTCATATATCTTACATCTCTTAACATAGAACTTAAAATATTTAAAATAATTAATATAAAATTTAAAATAAATAATATAAAAAAATATAAAATATAAAACGTTAAAGTTGAAATGATTAATATAAAATTTAAAATACATAATATAAAAGATAAATATAAAATTTAAGTTAAAAAAAATTAGATGTAACATACGTCAATACACATGTATTGTAGTCAAACCTTTTGTTAAAGTTAATTTATTCTTTTTAATTGTTATATATATTCACAGATTAATTGAAAAAAAATATTTATTTGTTTATATCTCTGCAAGACTGCAACCATTAGTATATAAGAACTCATAAACAATAACAATAATTTTGTTTTTATTGTCTTTATTTTAATAAGTTCAATCAATTCTGGGGAGCATAAATGCCAAACAAAGACAATAAGAAAAACAAATCAAATGTGTAAGTTCTGAAATGGTTTTTGATTCGCTGCTGCAATTAATATCTGCTGCTGGTTGTTCAATGAACATCACCCTGCTTATGAGTCATTCCCAATCCATCACTCCCAACAACCAAATTAATATACCTGTGATTCATCAGACATTGCAGGCTAAGTTAAATCTGCCTAACATTGATGCTCACTCATTTCAAAATCTCAATATTTTATGCACATTTGAGCTGCCCAATTGAGCTTGAGATCGGGATGATAACATTCGGGTCTCTATGTTTTTATGTTTTTGCAAATAAAGATATAGTTTGTCCATTTATAATAAATAAATCTCTAACAACTATTGAAGAGACAAAATTGTTTTTCGTGTTAAATTTAATTTTAACCACCATAATATTAGGTTTATGTAGCATAAAACCAAATAGTATTTCATGATAAAAATCTAATAAAGATACTGAAGATTGTTTTTTACATCCTTGATAATCTCTCAAGATTTATTAATTGATTTACAGTTGTTTGCTAGAGTCATTGAAATAATTTATGAAACGTGAATTATTCTATTATGTAATTTTAAATTATTGTCATTTTTTTATGTACAAATATATGTGTAAGTATATCCATGATAATCTCTCAAGATTTATTAGTTGATTTACAATCGCTTATCAGAGTCATTAAAATGATTTATAAAACGTGAATCATTCTACAATGTATAAATATACGAGTGTAATATGTTTTGAATATGAGTGAAAATAATACAATTCTCTCTCTTTTGTGAATTTCTTTATTTCAATTAGGGTTACATATTTATTTATTATAAGTAAATAAATTATATTTTTATTTGGTAAAATATTAAACATAAAGACCTAAATGTTATTATACCAATTAAAATATTTATGGTGTTTAAATATTCATTGTAGATCAGCATATGAAAAGTTTAAAACATAATTGAAAGGAAACACTAACTAGGGTTTAATTTAAATTGGGATAGTTACCACCCAAAGTATGACCTAAAAGTACTGCTCAAATTACACTATCTTTTCTATTTCCTAACTAGGGTTTGGTAACATCACCCATGTGCCAATCCTACTAAACTTAAGGTTTAGTTTAGAATTGTTATATTTTTATTATATTTTAAAAGTACATAACTAAAATATAAAATAAACTCCAGTAATTTTGACTTATATTTTATAATTAATATTTATCATTCACTCGCACATCGATACTTAACAATTCGTGATTTTATTTTATAGTTATTATTATAATAAAATAAATAGTATAAATTTTATTCATGTAAACCGATATAATAATATACTAATATCATATTAATTTATATAAATAAATTTAAATAAAAATCAATACTTTTTAAAAATTACAACGTGACAATACCAAATAAGAGGTGTTATCAAATATTTCTCTTGAAATTTATAATAATTTCACTTTATAGAAAGTTTTGTTGAAAGATATACTTACATTCTCTATTTTGCTTTGATATAAGTTGACTAATTAAAAAATAAATATACACTTGTTTTGTTTATTTTTTATAAGTAAAACCTTAATTTATTTGTTTTAATTTAATTTTTAGAATTTGTTAGGTATACTTTTTAAACTAAATATATAATAATATAAATTTTAAAAAATTAATATAAATTATTTTTTCATAAAATAATAATATATTAATGATATTTATTTTAAGTTAATTAAAACTTAATATTATTAAAAATTTAGAATATAAATTAGTACATAATATAAATAAATTAATTAAATTAAATTAAATAAATTAGAATTTTATTTATGAAATATAAATAAATTAAGATATATTTATATTTTAATTAGTCAACTTATAGTTAAAGTAATCTATAAGAGAGATAAATATATATTTTTACAAAATTTATAATAAAATAAAATAATTATTAACCTTAAGGGGCGTATATGATATAACCCCTACCAAACAAACTCTAAAATTTTGATGACTTAATGTCTAAATCTACGTGATACTGTACCACAATTGGTACTGCATCTAAGGTTCGTAACAATTCATTATTGTAAAGAAGGGAATATCGTGTTCTCTGTATTTGGACAAAAGAATCTCATATCTTCCTACGTATGTACGTGGGAACTTAATTTTTTAATTAAATTTTTAATTACATGAGTTGACAACTACTGTTTATGCATGTAATATTAATTAATAATAACATTATTTTTTTAGACCTAATTAAAATCGTTGATGCAGCAAAAATTCCTACGAGGATTCTATGTCCCAACATTGATCTTCTTCCTTTACTTGAATATCGTTCAACCTGTAATCACAACAAAATTTAAAGAAATAAAAGTCGGTGGTTCAGCAAAAACCCTCCAATGTTTAAGTTAGAATTTTGTTTATTTTATATTTAAGAAATAGAGTAGGACAAAAATAATATTAATTTAAATAAAGTTAAGTTAATCTGTCAAGCTCAGAATATAGTTATCATTATCTTACCTATCTGGTTGATTTTAACTTTATTTGTATATGTCATTTTTTGTTAAGTTTCTTAAACTAAATAGGATTATAAAGAATCTAAAAATAATAATCCTAGACATATTTAGATTTCGGAGATCACGAAAATTCAACTTTATAAGCATCATTTTTCTAAATTTTGCGAGATTTTGAACCCTTCTTACATAATACATCAATTAGATCATGGATTATTATTATGGAATAAGTCTTACTTGTAAAATACATCAACTAGGTTATAAATTGAAAAGAAGATTAATCTTTTTTTTGATACGCAACTATTGAGAAATTTTGAAAATTTTTGCCTAAAATCTCTTTATTTATCTGAAATGAATTCAGACTGTATTGTATATCTGAAACCTCCATCATACCATACCCAAAATTTTTAAAGACATGGAAGACTTTCAAAGACAGTAAAGGTTTTTGAATTAATACCCAAACTCAAAGCCTGAGCATAGAAGGTTTCGATCTTTACTAGAACTAAAATTTTTGTCACTTTGTAATTAGGATTCCTTTGACTTGAACTAAGCTTGAAATTTTGAGTTTTGTATCACTTATTCAAAAGGTTGAGGCCTATTAAACTTTACTTATACCCTATGTTGATTTCTCAAATGAAAATACTATTTAATAATAACATTAAATATTATTAAATTTCTAATAATCATTGTTTAATCCTAAAGCTCTCGTCACCATCCTTCGATGCTTTGATGGTGATGGGATTTTCTATTCTTGGTTGAATTTTTTTATACCTAATTAAAAATTATTCACACACTGAACACAAAATTTATTATATAATTGTATTTGGGTTCATTTAGTTTACACCCAATAGAATTGGGAGAGATGATCTTATGATCAAGTACAAATTTTTTTAAAAAAAATTAATGTAAGATTAAGATTTGACAAAGATGAATCTATATTCATAATTTTGATCCTTTTAATTAAAGTTTTTAGAAGTTAGCCCCTCTTATATCTTACTTTCAGCGTATTGGCCCCCAATATCAAATTTTTGATTGATTTTAAACCGTTATTTATAGGTTTTACACATTGACCCCTCCAGTTCCTAAAAATTTAATTCTATAATTTAAGCTCTTTAATAATAATATATTTTTTCTAAATTTAATTTTAAATATTATCGCAATATTACAACATCTAAACCTGAGATGAGATCAAAGTGTCCAGTTGCAATAACTAACAGATTAGTTGATGTCTTAAGTCCTAATTACCATCGCAAATATATTTTGACATGTCCCTTAACTGCCGTCCAAACAGAACCCAACCATTAGCTTGCCTTGCTTTCACGGACCTGTCTGTATCATTCATTACATATTGCATGCCGGCCGTTGGATCAATAAAATATTATTGTGATTCTATCAGCGTCTGACAAATAGCCACGTCTTAGGTCACACTTTAGGTCATCCTTTCTTTGGTTTTAAAGCATTTACACTTATTATTTCCTCTTGGGAAATTTATTTTATGAAGAATTTCACTGTCATTGTCAAAATGATTTCCGAGCTGACTTTTGACTAATTAAGCATAATTAGGATCCCTCCTGTCGACCTAATTGTAATCGATCTCGGCCGTCTGATTAATTGACTTTTTCTTGCGTCAACCTTTATTTGCCATTTGAGGAGGTGTATATATCATTGACAAAACATAAATACACTTTTTTTTTCTAAAACAATTAAAAAAAGTTTTTTTTTTAATTTTTTAAAAATATAAATTACAAAAAATAAATTAAATTTTCTTCAATTCTGATCCGAGCAGAATTAGAACTCCAAATTGATTCTATTGTTCCCTAAATCCATGTTGGGGTGTAGGTATGACTCAATAAAGAAACTTTGAGCGATTGTTTGATTTATAATTTACATATAATAACTAATCTTCAAAGATAATATACATTATAAACATTAAGAGATGTGTTTAATTATAAATAATAAAAAATAAATATGATATCACAAATAAAAAATTAATTATTTTATTAATTATTATATATAGTGGTAGTTCTTAAACAACCTATTGGTTGAACTTCTAAAATTTAATTTAAAATTAAGATTTTAAATTATGCATTATTGTTTATTTTTCGATCTATCATTAAATTCGATAGAAAGATCAAACTTTAGAAAGTTGGCTAAAACCTCGGGAATGCCACTAATCTTATGCAAGATTATATCAAAAAATATATATTTCAAAATATATTCTACTTCTTAAAAATAATATTTCATACTATCCTATTAATCTTTGAATTTTGTTAAAATTAAGACATAGAAGATAATGATTAGTGACTACGTATAAATTTAATAATTTTAATATTACTTAAATATTTTTTTTTATATTTTTTATATTTTAATTCATTTAATTTTAATTTTTATTATTTTAGCTTTCTTAAATTTTTAAATTTGACTTAGTCTTACCTTATAAACGTATCTTATAAATATTAATACCATACAAGGGGACCATGGGAGTTTTTACCTATACATCCTATCACTAAAACACACGAAACAAAGTGTATTCATGCATGCATCAAATATACCGTGCCAAAATCTACTATTCTTTCTCTCAACGTTCTCCCGATTAGCCAATTTTTACTCATTGTCTCATTTTTTTGTTTCATCAAATTTTACTTATCGGTACATTTATGGTATTAATCTACAAAAAGTCGGATCCGGCCTCCCAAGTCCCACATGCACAATGAGTCCCATTAATGGCTTTCCATCAACCGATCACGTTCAGCCATTTATGATTTGACTAAAAATATCTCCCCAAATTGTAGAGCCCTTGACGGTGATCCAAACTGATCAGGCACAGCACAGCACAGCAGCAAACATTCTTGGTGCAATGAAAGGGAAGTCATGTAATTACTTACTAATTAATGATTGATTATTTTTAATTCTTTAATTAGGATAATAACATTCAAATCCCTGAATTTTTATATTTTCACCAATAAAAACATAAATTTTTTTGTTTGTATCGTATAAATCTTGAATCCAATTACCAAATACCTTTACAACATCGATCGCTGAGCTCCGGAGTAGACATATACTAGGAATAATTATATTGGTGTCGGCTATTTTCCTTTATTTATTTTCTCTTATTTCTTGGAAAATATGAAATATATGATAATAAAATTAATGTTCCGATATTATTTTTTATAAAATTAAGTATCATAACAGTACTCAGAATCTAATATTGAACATTATTTTAATTGCTTTAGAGGGAATTAAGGATCTATTTCATACAAATAAATAAATTATATCTTTATTTATAAAAATATAAAAATTAAAAGACCCAGATATTATTATCCTTTATAATTTTCTTTCTAGGTTTGCATGGCTGTGGACATGAACTAGTAATAGCCGAAGAAAATGGAGGGCGAGCCCGTGGAGCCGGCAGAAAGAGTGACGTGGCAGGGAAGCTGACGTGGGATAGCAAAGGACCGGTCAAAATGATCAAAGTGACTATCGATGGAACACGAAGATATTAAGTTTTAGGGTTCATCTTAATCGTAAGAGCCACTAGTGTGGGTTACGGCGTGCGGTTAAAACTGTCCGAACGAGATGCTAACTGAGCTTTCATTTTGATGATTTCCACGTAAAAATGATTCGACCCTGTCAATAACTTTGGACATTTTGCTGTCACCCTCCTGACTTTCTTCATATTTCTATATGTTCCCCGTTATTTTTTTTTTATATATAATTTTTTTTACTTACAAATTAAAATAACCTATATAAAAACTTGAAAGAAAGAACAAAAACTTAAATTAAAGAATAAAAATTTAAAACACTAAAATTTTAACTATATTTTAAGTTTTTATTTTTTATTTTAAATTTTTATATAGACGGTTAAAAGTTGCAAGTAATAAGATTTTTTGAATGTGAGGTACATTCAATGTACTATAACTAATACCAAAAAAAGAGATTGAAAGTTGTTAATTCATTAACAAAAAATATGTAGATTGAAAATATAATTCAGAAAATAAAAACTTCTCAAAATTTAGTCATTAAATTATAAAATTATTACAAGTTAATTTGTTGTGTTAACTTAAAACTTTATTATTTATAAACCTAAATGCAAATTTATGGGTTAAAACATTGGTTTCGGTTATGCATCCTAATACGTGAAAATAAAGTATAAAATGAGGGGCGAATTTAGGATAATATCACAAAACAGAAGGGCTTGATGGAAAAGAGTATGATAGAAATTATTGGTAAATATTTGATTAATGTTTTAATCCCCCACAATCTTGTATATAAAACCAAACCAACATTGGGATGTGCTGCACGTCTGTCTTCAATCACTTAATTAAACATTTAAAACTTAATCATTTCCTGCCTTCACTGTCTCTTGTTCCGCCTCTTTCTTCTTCCTTTTTTACAACCATTTTTCTTAGTTTATAAACCCCTAAACACAACCACAATTACTGAAATTCACTTACTTTTCTCTTACTCCAATGGGTTCAGCCATAGCCATGGCCATGAACTTCGACGACTTCCTTCAGCTGGATTTCTCCGGCTACAGCTCCATCACCACCACCACCACTACAAACGACGACTATAACTGTAACTGGAACCACGGGTCTCCGGTTGTCGACTGGGAAGCTTTATCCACCGGGCAAGATGATTTTCACGACCTCATTGAATCGATGCTCGATGATAGCGGATTAAACCTTCCTGCAGCTGCTAGAGTTGCAAATGAAACTTCTAGTTACTCGGTATCGTCCACCACGACCACCAGCAATATGGCTGTTGATGAAGAAACCAACGGCGAGGATTTCAAGGGGTTGAGATTAGTCCATCTCTTGATGGCAGCAGCCGAGGCGCTAACCGGAGTGAACAAAAGCCGCGAATTGGTTCGGGTGATATTGGTTCGGCTCAAGGAATTGCTCTGCCCTAACGACGGAACCAACATGGAAAGACTGGCGTCTTACTTTACCGATGCTCTACAAGGCTTGCTAGAAGGCTGTACCGGCACCGGAGGTGGTGTGCATAGTAATAATAAGCATTATACAACCAACGGGGGATCCCACCACCATGGCGGAGGTGATCACCATCAGACGGACGTGATTGCGGCGTTCCAGCTGCTGCAAGACATGTCACCTTACGTGAAATTCGGTCACTTCACTGCAAATCAAGCAATTCTGGAAGCTGTAACCAATGACAGAAGAGTTCACATAGTTGATTACGACATCATGGAAGGGATTCAATGGGCTTCGTTGATGCAAGCCCTGGTTTCCCGGAAGGATAGCCCACCGGCTCCACATCTTCGGATCACGGCGTTGTTGAGAAGCAGTAGCGGACGACGGTCGATCAGCACCGTTCAGGAGACCGGCCGTCGTCTGGTTGCATTTGCAGCATCAATCGGTCAGCCTTTCTCTTTCCACCATTGCAGGTTAGATTCTGACGAAACATTTAAACCCTCAGCTTTAAAGTTAGTACGAGGAGAAGCTTTGATTGTCAACTGTATGCTGCATCTCCCACACTCTAGCTACCGAGCACCCGATTCGGTTGCTTCATTCCTATCCGGATCCAAAACCCTAAAACCGAGATTGATAACCCTGGTTGAAGAAGAAATCGGACACGTCATGGAGGGTGGATTTGTGGGTCGGTTCATGGACTCATTGCACCATTTCTCTGCGGTTTATGACTCACTCGAAACCGGGTTTCCAATGCAAAGCCGGGCACGGGCATTGGTTGAAAGAGTGTTCTTGGGGCCCCGGATATCCGCGTCATTGGCTCGGATCTACCGGGCCCGTGGGGAGGAAGAGGGTGGTTCATGGAGTGAATGGTTGGGTGCCGTAGGGTTCAGGCCAGTTAATATAAGCTTTGCCAATCATTGTCAAGCAAAACTTTTATTGGGTTTGTTTAATGGTGGATATAGAGTGGAGGAATTGGCAAATAATAAACTGGTTTTAGGGTGGAAATCTAGACGTTTGCTTTCAGCTTCAGTGTGGACTTCTTCTTTAGAATATGATTTGTAATGTGTTTCTTAGCATAAGTAGTGGTGGTTTTTGAACCATTTTGGCAAAATTTTGGACCAAAATGCAAGGAGAAAGTTGTAATGAGATCAAAAATTTGTTGATTGGTTTTGTGTTAATTATGCGGCTTGTAAAGACTATTTTTGAGTGATTTCAAATGTATATTGTGTTATGATTAGCTTTTGTTTTTCAAGAATTGTTATCAAATAGCTATTGCAAGTGAACTAGTGGTTTTCACAAATTATATTTGCTTAAGGAATTTCAAGAAAAGTTTACTCTAAATGTATGAGAGTTGCTACACAATAAAATGCACCAAAGGGACCAAAACATAGCTTATATTTCATGATGAATCCTTTCTTTTACACCTTTTAAAGAGAAATTAAAATTTTAATGACACAAATGTTTGAGAAATTAACCATTACTACAAGAAATACATTAATTTTTATTCGTTTTCAAAGACTAAAAATCTCAATAATTTGTTGATATTGACAATTACTTCACGTGATATCAAAATCAAATTCCTACTAAAAATGGCACAAATCAAACCATCTACCTACTCTTACTACAACTCTCATTTTTCTTTAAATTTGACTCAAAATTACTTATTAAATTTAACAAAATTTAATAATATTTACAAATTAAGTTCTTGATATGAGAAAAGAGTGGTTGATATTTCCCTATCTTTCAATGTACAAGCCTGCCTTTATGAGTACATCACCATAAGTGGAATATTCCTTCGAAGGTACCTTTCACAGCAAATTTTAGGACATAGATTATTATTGAGATTGCTTCAACATAACTTAGGACGGCCATTGTTGAACATGTTAAGGTATAATAACATTCGAGTCCCTAATTTCTTATATTTTTACAAATAAAAATACTATTTATACGTTTGTATTATAATTAAAAATCTCAAGTAATGCTTTTTAATCCTAAGTTACATAATCTTAAGTAATGCTTTTTAATTTTGTACATACAAACATTAGACGTATATGCATGCATATAATATATATATATATATATATATACATCATGTGTAGTGTCGATGCGTCGTAATTTTTTAATCTTAATGCATTAAATATCTTATGATTTTTAATTATAATATCGTTAGTATATGTGGTTCTTGATTTTTTTAAAAATATATATGTATTGTAATTGTCCTAGTTAACATCTTCCCGTGCGAGGACGATTGGGCGCGGGCATAAGGGTCTTTATGACACAAGGGGCTAGTTGACATCATTGAATTATGAGCTAGAACATAGATTTCAAGACTACTTATATAAATGAAGATGCAAGAGGCAAATGATAGAAAATTATATTTAAAAAGAAAAAGGAAAAAGTGCGAATGCCACCGTGAGTAGAGATGCACATTCGAACCTTCCCTCACCCCATTCCCCTAACCTCTCCCGTCCCGCCCCTATCCCCATTTACCCCGTCCCTACCTTGGAGCAAATAGGGATAGAAAATTTTAAGGTGAAGTATCTTATCTCCAATCTTAGATTTTTATTTTTTTTTTCTTTGACTCTAATTTTTTATTTTTTTCTCCTATCTTCCATTTCTTTTTTTGCGTTTCTCTCATTTTTTTATAGAAAAAATTATAAATAAATTTTTTTTATCATAAATATAAGATAAAATCTATTAGTGCATTATAAATATAAAAAAATTATTATAAAATAAAATAAAATAAAAGTTTCAATAACAATCAAATGTCTCATTTGATAGTTAAATATTTTTAATTGATTTAATTGTTTAAAATATGGTCTTTGGTTTAGTGGTATAATACTTGTTATAATTATGAGAGGTCATGATTTCAATTCTTATATTATTCTCTTTTTTTTCATATAAAAACTTGAATTTGGAGAAATGGGGAAATAGGGATGGGGTAAGGTCCCCCATCCCCATTTGGGGATGAAAATCTTCTCCATTTTTCTTCCGTTTCTTTATTTGGGGACGAAAATTTTTCCCAAATGAAAAAAAGAGGACAGAGAAATGGGATTTCAGGGTTAAACGTACAACCCTAACTGTGAGTTCATACACTAAACTCGTGCATGTGGAGGAATATTAGAGTCATTTGATTGGAGTGAATCTAAATGTACTTCTACTATTCCTAAATACACTTAATTTCACGACTTAATTCTAAAAATAGGTGTAGTCAATAGAGGTGATAATTTTTAACACAATCCGCTAACCTAACATAAATACAACGCGAAATTTGCAGGTTTAAATTAAGATAAATTGATATGATTATTAAATGAGTGATATGACATGATTAATAATTGTGTTGGGTTAGAGTTTTCGACATGTAAACTTATTTATGACATGATTAACTGTTTGAATAATTATGTCACGCTAAGTTATTTATAATTTAGTAATTTTATTTTTATAAATTTTTTATTTTAAAAAATTTGTAATTATATATATATATATTTTAAAGGTATATAATTATATTTAGAATAAAAATTATTAGTATTTGAGAAAATGTTATTATAAATATTATAAAAATATATTAAAATATAAATAAAAAATATTAAATGGGTACATAATTAAAATCTATTTAATAATCGTACTAAATTAGAGTTTTATTTTTTTTACACAATTATTAAATAAATCGAGTTCGAATTAATATTTTTTTATCCGATACGATAATACGAATTGTTACTCTTAATTGTTAGAATATTAGCGGGGGTGTATATTTCATCACTGTTTGATTTAGGTGAGAAATCAATAATGGGTCCAAGACAACCGCTAGGCTCTATCTAATTTCTAAATATGCCTCATTTAACCAAATGGGTATAATCAGTATATTAGTGTCGCTTTTTTAGAATCCAGCATACTCAATTTGTGAGATGGTCCAATTTCCAACTAATGGTTTGGTCCCATCGGTCAGGTAGACGCGACCCGACATGAATACAACTATTTGCCGTAGATGATTCGTAAATCCCTAGCATGACAAAAGATGCCCCTAAAGGCGTGAATAATGCAGTATCAATGCACCTGGACATGTTGTGAAAGCTCCTCTTTCAAGTCGTCTTCTTCAATTTTGCTTTCGTTTTCCAAGCAATTGCATATAAACCTTACTGGTTTTAGCACAACTCAAAGAAGAAGCTCTGGTTACCCATCTCTCATGGCGAATTTGTCCACCGTTTCGACTCAGAACGACCCGACCCAGAATAGCATTCTGCCTCCGCAGGTTTGTCCAGTTTTCAGTCTTTTGTTTTTTAGTCCACTTTGATAATCTTTTAAGTAATTTGTTTGTGTTTTGTGTTGTGTGCGCTAGATTCATCATTCATGGCATATTTTCATGGGCTTTTTTTTTTGGCTGCATTTGGTATCAAATAGTTTAGTCGTCGTGCTTCCAAACCACAACAAAAGCACAACAATCCCAAACTAAGCCTTACTGATTGCAGAAGCTTTCATCCTTTTTCTTGTTTTGATTTATTTTTTATTTTTATTTATTTTGTATTTTTTTCCAGTAGTTGAGTAGTTATTAGAGGTTTTACTTTTATTTATGTTTTTTTTATTTTAGCTCTACATTTGCAGAAACTTGTTTCCAGTGGAATGTTAATTACTCAATGAATGAGAATTTTGTTGATACATTAATGGACACGAACATTATCATGGTTCTGTAAAGCTGTTTCTTTGAACATGTCCTGGTGTGCCAATTGGTTTTTTTTTTCCTACTATTGAAGTCCTTTTAGTCATTTCCAAACATTAGAACGATTGAAAACTAAATTTTGATAATGAAATCGGTGATTAATGGTGAAGTTGAATTTGTGATCACTTTATAGTCCCGAGTTTTATCCGATCCTAATGGCTGTGCCCTTGCCTTGGATGAAAAGTTTGCCCTTGAACAAGTTTCAAACTTGGAAAACCCACTTTTCATATTATCATCACCTTTATTGAGTCACAAGCCTCTAAGCAAAAGTGAAGCAATGTTTTATGTTTTCCTCAAAGTGTGTGCTTTCTAGTGCTGCATAGAGGTGTATAACCAGTCTAAACAAACACATATTGATCTCTTTATCTGTTTGTTTTGATTGTTACTTTCTTCAAATATATCGGTCTCTGTTTCTCAGGTTGCTACGAGCTTGGAAAAGTTCAAAACTACAATTTTTACCCAAATGAGCATGCTTGCCATCAAACATGGAGCTATAAACCTTGGCCAGGGATTCCCCAATTTTGATGGTCCAGAGTTTGTTAAAGATGCAGCAATTCAAGCCATCAAGGATGGGAAGAACTAATATGCTCGTGGATTTGGGGTTCCAGAGTTGAACTCTGCCATTGCCGCTCGATTTAAGAAAGATGCAGGGCTTGAAGTGGACCCTGAAAAGGAAGATACTGTCACCTCTGGCTGCACAGAAGCCATTGCTGCAACAATGTTAGGTTTGGTAAATCCTGGAGATGAAGTGATCCTTTTTGCTCGTTTTTATGATTCTTATGAACTACTCTTTTCATGGCTGGTGCTAAAGTAAAGTGCTTCACATTGTGTAGTGCTATCTAACAGGCCTGAACCGGCGGCTTTGGGCTGGGTCGAGGAATCGGAGAAGAAAGAACTGACCCGAACCGAAAAATATGGTAGGCCGATTCTACAGTTCAAACATGATGAAAATGGACCGGAATTGGTGATGGAATTGGTAACGGGCCGGGTTGATTCCAGTCCGATTTTGTCCTAATCCAATTTTGGTTTCGATTTCAGTTCCGATTCGGCTCTGGTTTCGGTTTCGATTCTAGTGCTATCTAATGGGTCGGGTTGGCCTGTGAACCAGCCCAACCCGGCTTGTTAAAACCTGGGTCCAAAATTTGGGCCATGCTGGTTTAGCTTATTTAGAAACGGAGGCCCAGCCTGTAATAGGCTCAAAACCGTTCTGCCTTGTTACATTGTTGAACTGACGAGTTGAATCGGGGGGCTGGTCCGGTTCAACCCGCATATTAAAAGACTGATTGAACTGGCGGGTTGAATCAAATCGACCCGTCAGTTATTAAAAAAAAGCAGCAGCCTACAGGTATCTCAACAATTTTGCGGGGATTCTGTAGGATGCATAGTGACAAAATTGATAAATCAAAATTGATTTTGATTAGCCATGTACAATGTGCATCACCATTCACCGTTGTCGTCCATTTTCATCAAATTCAACTCATCATGCATGAAAATTGAATTTAGATTTGGGCATACTGCATTTGGTTCATTGGTTGGCCAGCCATTACTGCTTGTAGGGAAAAGAAAATTTGACTGTTACAATTGCAACGTTGGAATTATTTTTATTATTTTTTTTCATTTTATCTGTAAATATTCATTCATTTTTATTCTAAATTATTTAATCTCTCTCAACTCAATTTTTTACAATTCAATATTTTTCATCTCAATTCAATTTTCTTCAAAAGCAATTAAATTTAGTTGAAGCAAATTGTAAATACTGTAAATTTTGACATTATGAGATTAGTAATTGTATTAGTATATTTAATTTCGTATTTAATTTATTTATTAACTTTAAAATTTTAGTTAGTATTAGGAAGTTAGAATTTAATTTAATTTTTACATTAGGAAGTTAGAATTAGATTTAAATTAACTATTTTAGTTAGTATTTAGTTTAATTGATAAATTAAAATTTTTAATTGATATTTATTTTTGTTATTAATTTTAAATTTTTTATCACTATTTAATTAATTATAAATTTTTAATTAAAACTTAGAAAGTAATTTAATTATTTTTGTTAGTACATACTTTTAGTTAAAATTTTAAAATTGTTGAGATTAATAATTTAATTTTGTTATTAATATAAAAATTATAGTTAGAATTGAATTAATTGTAAAATTTTAGATATTAATTATTAAATTGTATTAATTATTAATTTAATTTTGTTAGTATTTAATTGCGTATTGTATTTATTAATAAATTATAAATTTTAGTTGGTATTTATTTTTATTAATTAATCAAATTGTATGACGAATCGCATTGGAACAGGTCCAGAATTGGAATCGGAATCTGAATCGACCCGAAACCAGAATTGAAACCGGTCTGAAATTGGGTCGGAATTGAATAGTATTGTCTAACGAGCCCAAACTACTCGGCCCAAACTGAAAAATATGGCAGGCCGGTTCAGGCTTGTTCCACAGTTCAAGGATGATATAACCGGACTGGAATCGATGATGGAACCAGTAACGGGTCGGTTTCGGTTCTGTTCTGGTTTGGTTTTGATTTCGGGCAGTTTCGGTTACGGTTCTGAGCCAGTTTAGGGTCGGTTATGATTCTAGGACGGTTCTGAGCCGATTTTAGTTCCGATTTATATTCCAATTTCAAGCTTATTCTAGTGAAATTTGTCAAATAGTTTGATTTATTAATAAAAATAAATACGAACTAAATTTTTTAACTTATTAATAAATTTAATACAAAATTAAATACTAACAAAATTAAATTATACTAATACAATTTAACAATTAGCAACTAAAATTTTATAATTAATTCAATTTTAATTTTAATTTTTATATTAATAATAAAATTATTATTAATCTCAATAATTTTTAAGCTTTTAACTAAAAGTATTTACTAACAAAAATAACTAAGTTACTTTCTAAGTTTTAACTAAAATTTTACAATTAATTAAATAGTGACAAAAAATTTAAAATTAATAACAAAAATAAATACCAACTAAAATTTTTAATTTATTAATTAAATTAAATATTTATTAAAAGAGCTAATTTAAATATAATTCTAACTTTCTAATGCAAAAATTAAATTAAATTTTAATTTTCTAATACTAAATAAAATTTTAAAGTTAATAAATAAAATAAATATACTAATACAATTTTAACTTCAGATTGTCAAAATTTAGAGTTTTTACAATTTACTTCAATTAAATTTAATTATTTTTGAAGAAAATTGAGTTAAGATGAAGAATATTGAATTAAGAGTACTTGAGTTGAAAGAGATTAAGTAAGAAAAGAAATAATTTAGAATGAAAATGAATGAACATTTATAGATAAAATGAAAAAAATAATAAAATAATTTGTCAGGCAGCAATAGTCGGTCAGTCAATAAATCAAATATGACATGTCCAAATTCAAATTCAATTTTCATGCATAATGAGTTGAATTTAATTATAAATGGTGATTAGGGTTGCACATTTAAGAAAATGAGGTGAAAGTAGCTTTCCATCTTCACTCTCCTTAACCTCCCTATTCCCATTTGGGGGAGAATGAGGATAAGGAGGTACTCCCAAACCCAGTTTTCTATTTTTCCAATTTCTTTAATTTCAATTTCCTATTTTTCTATTTCTCCCATTATCCCTGTTTTTTATTTATATATTTTATTAAAAATTTTTAAATAAATATAAATATTTTTTAAGGGGAAATGATATTTAATTTTTTTAAATGAGAAAATGAGGATAGGGTGAGATTTTCATCCCCATCCCCATTTCAATTTGGAGACGAAAATCATTCCCATTCTCACTATATTTTCTCCAAAAAAAATTTTCAAATAGGGTTGGGGTAAAGTTGCACATTTTATTTCGAGGTCCCATTTCCCTATTTCCCCAATCTCATTTGGGGGAAGGTTTTTGGGAAAAATGAAGAAACGGGGTGGGGATGATTTTTATTCCTAAATTGAAATGGGGATGAGGAGAGCTTACTTCATCTCCAATTCTCTATTTTTTTAAAAAAATATATATTTTTTATTATTTAAAAATTTAATATAATTAAATTTATAATAAAATATTATATTTATTTAAAATTTTTAGTAAAATATATAAATAAAAAATATAGATAATGAGAGAAACTGAAAATTAAGGTTGGAGAAATAGAAAAAATGAAGAATTGAGTTGGAGATGAGTTACCTCCTCCTAAAATTTCCCATTCCTATTTTTTCCTAAATGAGGACGCGAGTGGGAATGGTAGAGTTTAGGAGAAGTGGGGATAGGGATAGGGATGAGAAACCTAAATCCACCTCATTTTCTCAAATGTGTAATCCTAATTGAAGGAGCAGGGAAATGGGATTCCAGAGTAAAATGTGCAACTTTAATTATGATGCATATTGCACATGGTCAATTAAAATTAATTTTTACTTTTCAATTTTGTTACTGTACAATTTTGCATGTTGCTGTTTTTTTTAAAAAAAAATCGACTGACCGATTTGATTCAATTCGTCTTTTAATATGTGGGTTGAACCAAATTGACCCGTTGATTAAACAGTGCAATGAGCTGATCCGGACTTGAATTTTAACGGGCCAGTTTACGAGTCAACCTGACCTGTTAGACAGCACTAACATTGCATCCTATGGATTTTTCTGTTCCCATTGATGAGCTCAAGTCTGCAATCTCAAAAAATACTCGAGCAGTTCTTATAAACACTCCACATAACCCCACTGGAAAGATGTTCACAAGGGAGGAACTCAATGTCATTGCATCTCTCTCCATTGAGAACGATGTGTTGGTTTTTACTGATGAGGTCTATGATAAATTGGCTTTTGAAATGGATCACATTTCCATGGCCTCACTTCCCGGGATGTATGAACGGACTGCAACTATGAATTCCTTGGGGAAGACGTTCTCTTTAACGAGATGGAAGATTGGGTGGGCTATAGCACCCCCGTACCTGACATGGGGAGTGCGGCAGGCACACTCTTACCTCACTTTTGCTGCTTCAACTCCAATGCAGTGGGCTGTTACTGTAGCTGTCAGAGCCCCATAGTCTTATTACGAGGAGTTAAAGATGGATTTTTCGTCAAAGAAGACAATTTTGGTGGAGGGATTGAATGCTGTTGGTTTCAAGGTACTCCCATCACGTGAGACATTCTTTGTGGTTGTAGATCACACCCCATTTGTGCACGAAAATGATATTGCATTTTGTGAATATCTAATCAAGGAAGTTGGGGTAGTGGCGATTCCAACCAGCGTAGTTTACTTGAACCCAGAGGAAGGAAAGAATTTGGTGAGATTTACCTTTTGCAAAGATGAAGAAACATTGAGAGCCGCATCTTGGTTAAGTTGAGGAGAAAATGACCAATGTGCTGGCATCTTGGTTGTTTGGATTAGTCACATTGTGAAGATTTATGTATGGTATTGTCGAGCATTTGCTGTTACAGGTAATTAGTATCCTTCCCAGAAATACAGTCGACTCAACTTCTGAATAAATCGATGGCAGTAACTTTGGTTGCAAACTTATAACGATCCTCATAATTTTTTAGTTTGGATAGTTGCATCCTGCTAGAATTAATATCGGTACTTGTTTGTTAATGTTTGTCAGCCCACCTGTTCAGTGGCAAAGTCAGAAATGAAAAGCTGGAAGTCCAAAATGTCAAAAATGTGAATTCGGTGGATCAAATTTTTAGAAACAGTCTTCAATGTAGGGGGGTAAAAGTATAAATAAATATATTTTGTGGGTTTATAATATAAATAGTTTATACAGAATATCATAATATCATAATATAAAGGAACAAATTATGGTTAGCTACTTTGTGCTCGTATCACACGGAGTTTCAGCATAATAGAACTTGTAGTAAGTGCTAGTGCAAGCAATCAACATGCTTTCCAAAGAATGGAACAAACGTTTATTAAACCAAAAATTCTTCATGTCATCACTTCTTATTCACATTGCAATTCATTATTCAAATTGAAATATCCATCAAATCCAAATTGAACTCACGAAGCTCAGCTACGATTCACGTTGATGATTTTAGAATTCATGTCTGCACATGAAGCCTACTCACTTGTTCCCACTTCTAATTAGTACCAAGGCCTAAAAATCACTTCATTTATATTCTAATCACAAGCTAGTTTGATATTGTGGTGGATTACAAAATAATCAACGTTTGCAATGCTAAAGAAAAAATATTAGTGAGGTTTTCTTGGCATCATCCGAAAGAAGGCCCAATTTCATAATGAATGGCCTGGTTAGCAAGACCCGGCCCGGATGATTTACTGTCTCTCTTTCGATGATCCCTAAATCCCAGACATGACAACAGATGCCCTAAATCGCGTGAATGATGCGGAGTCAACACACCTGGGGATTTAGTGACTGTGAAATGCTTAAGCCACTCAGCTTCTTCAAGTCTTCTTCCTCAACTTTGCTTTCATTTTCCAAGCATTTACATATAAATCTTACTGGTTCTATTACAACTCAAAGAAGAAGCTCTGGGTACCCGTCTCTCATGGCGACCTTGTCCACCGTTTCGACTCAGAACGAACCGACCCAGAAGAGCATCCAGCCTCCGCAGGTTTTCCCATTTCTCAATCTTTTGATTTTTAAGTGATTTTTTTTATTAATCTGTATTCTGTGTGCTAGATTCATGGCATTTTTGTGTTGGCCTATGTTTATTTTTATAAAATTTCTGTTGTATAATCTGCTGGTTATCCTGTTTGATTTCAGCTTGGAAATTTAATTTAACTCTGGTTTTATGCTGTTGGCATTGATTCTTTAGGCTCAGTTTGGTTTGAAATAAAATCACTAGCAGTCAAGTATTGGTGTGTAAGTAGGCAATTAATATTAATTATCGCGCTTTAAGTGTCGTACGGTGGTGCTTTCGAAGCATAACAAAAGCAAAGCAATCCCAATCTACGGCCTTACTGACAATGAAACCTTTGTTGATTTATTGATTTTTGTTATAGAAGTTTTTACTTTTAGAGAGATTAAGATTTCTGTGTCATAACCTTATGCCTTTATGCAATCTGGGTTCGAGGATACATTATATGCTAACCTGCATAGTTGTGCTGGTGTACAATACAAGCAAGTTGGCATGATAATTTCACAGGCAGGATAGCATGAATTGAGAAATTTTAGCTCTATATTGTATGATACTGGTTTCGACTCAAAAATAATGATGATTACATAAAGCGGTTTCTTTGAAAATGTCCTGTTGTGCCAATTGATTTTTTTTTTCTGTTATTGATGTTCTTTTAGAAATTTTCTAACATTCAAACGATTGAAAACTGAAATTTGATCATGTAATCAGTGGTTAATGGTGAATTTATGATCACTTGATAGTCCCAAGAATGAACCGATCTTAATGGCAGTGCAATTGCCTTGGATGAAACGTTTGCACTAAACGTTTCAAACTTAAACAACCCCATTTTTCTATATTACTGTCACATTTATTCATTCACGAGCCTCTTAACGAAAATGAAACCAATCGATTCTGTTTTTGTCCTAGTATGTGATTGTTGGTGCTTTAGAGTTAAATAACTCGGACATCCTGTCATGTTTAATGAGTCATGACAAAACAAACAAGTCTTGATCTGTTTTTCCTTTTGTATTGGTTGTTACTTTCTTCTAATATAATGTACTCTGTTTCTCAGGTTGCCAAGCGCTTGGAAAAGTTCAAAACTACAATTTTTACACAAATGAGCATACTTGCCATCAAACACGGAGCTATAAACCTTGGCCAGGGATTCCCCAATTTTGATGGTCCAGAGTTTGTAAAAGAAGCAGCAATTCAAGCCATCAAGGATGGGAAGAACCAATATGCTCGTGGATATGGGGTTCCAGAGTTGAACTCTGCCATTGCCGCTCGATTTAAGAAAGATGCAGGGCTTGAAGTGGACCCTGAAAAGGAAGTTACTGTCACCTCTGGCTGCACAGAAGCCATTGCTGCAACTATGTTAGGTTTGATAAATCCTGGAGATGAAGTGATTCTTTTTGCTCCTTTTTATGATTCTTACGAAGCTACTCTTTCCATGGCTGGTGCCAAAGTAAAGTGCATCACATTGCGTCCTCCAGATTTTGCCGTCCCCATTGATGAGTTCAAGTCTGCAATCTCAAAAAATACTCGAGCAGTTCTTATAAACACTCCACATAACCCCACTGGAAAGATGTTCACAAGGGAGGAACTCAATGTTATTGCATCTCTCTGCATTGAGAACGATGTGTTGGTTTTTACCGATGAGGTTTATGATAAATTGGCTTTTGAAATGGATCACATTTCCATTGCCTCGCTTCCCAGGATGTATGAACGGACTGTAACTATGAATTCCTTGGGGAAGACGTTCTCTTTAACGGGATGGAAGATTGGGTGGGCTATAGCTCCCCCACACCTGACATGGGGAGTGCGGCAGGCACACTCTTACCTCACTTTTGCTACTTCAACTCCAATGCAGTGGGCAACTACAACAGCTCTTAGAGCCCCGGACTCTTATTATGAGAAGCTAAAGAGGGATTATTCAGCAAAGAAGGCAATTTTGGTGGAGGGATTGAACGCTGTTGGTTTCAAGGTATTCCCATCAAGTGGGACTTATTTTGTGGTTGTTGATCACACCCCGTTTGGTCTTGAAAATGATGTTGCATTTTGTGAATATCTGATCAAGGAAGTTGGGGTAGTGGCAATTCCATCCAGCTCATTTTACTTGAACCCAGAGGAAGGAAAGAATTTGGTGAGATTTACCTTTGCCAAAGACGAAGAAACTTTGAGAGCTGCAGTTGAGAGGATGAAGGCGAAGCTGAGGAGAAAATGATCAATGTGCTGGCATCTAGGTTGTTTGGATCAATTACATAGTGAATGTATCGAAGATTGCTTACGGTTTTGTTTAGCATTTATGATCAAGAAACTTTGAAGACTATCTACTCAACTTATGAATAAATAAATTTTATTTGAATAAATTGAATGGCACACACTGCTTGCTAACTGATAAGCATCTTCATACTTTTTAAGAGTTTGAATGTTTGCATACTGCTAGTATTAGTATATTTGTCGCAATTCATAAGTAGATACTGCATTGTTGTCATTCATTGCCTTCTGCTTTTACTCAAGTAGTTTAACAGTATGAATATGATATTGAAGGGCTTGCATCACCCTTCTGGTGACAATGAATCTATTGTGTTGCAGTAGTCTCTGTATCATTTAAGTTATGTTTGGGTTTGATGTGCCGTGATTTTGAAATCACTAACTGTTGTGTGATCGAATCACTAATTGATACTAAGAATTAATTAGATCATTAAAAGTGGGATGAAGAACTTATTTGATACTCGTGAACAATTTATGTCCATATTTATAAAAATATGAAAAATTAGGAACCTTAGACTAAGACTATAATTGGAATTGGGTCGATTGTTACAACTAAAATTCAGTTTAGAAGCAAGTTCTAAATATATATATATTTTTAAATACGATATCATATTGAAAATATTTTTCAAAAAATAAAAATAATGAAAATCCATATGATTCTAATATTTAAAATTAAAAAAATAATAATAAAAGAAGACTTTGATGTCTTTTCCAAACTTATTTATGAGAACATATGCAATATCTGAAAGCCATTTCTACATTCAATTAATTTGAAGAATATATTAATTAAATTTTTATTTATTTGCTAATATTTATCAATTTTTATCTACTTATACTTAATTTATTTCATAAATTAAGTATAAGACATTGTGACTTTAAAATTGGTTGTTTAATAAAATTACAAGTGAAAAAAATGAGCAATTATCAAATATTTTATATACTACGATTTTAGAGCAAAATATTTTCAAATTAAGCTTAAATGTGAAATGTGCAAAGAATGAGTGCTATTTTCACCCATTCAACTAGAAATAAGGCTTCATCTATAATCAATTTAGGGATGGGCTATTTGAGCCCATAAGTTTTCTCCCCACACCCATTTTTGCACTAACCTAATTATATTTACTACTCCACTAATTACTCAAATAAATGGCCGAAACAAGAAGATAAGGATTGCTTGTCGGAAATTGTTAATATAAATTTAATGTATTTTATATCTCTTAGCGTAAAATTTAAATAATTAATTTTAAATAATTAATATAAAATTTAAAATGCATAAGAAAAAAAAAATTGAAACAAAAACAAAAATTTTGAAATGATTAATGTAAAAATTAAAAATTTTAAATGTAAAGTATATTGAATGTATTGTACATAATCTCTACTTATTTGGTAATATTTATTAATCGTCTTTCAATATACCCTAATTTTTTTAAATATAAACAAATACAATATTAATTTATTTTAGAATTTATAAAATGAAAAATAAGCAATTAATAAATTAATTTATAAAATGAACTACAAGTTTGAGTGAATCTAAATGCAGCAGTCTTTAGAGCTAGGTATACCGACTATCCTTTGGACTCTTACTAACCGTGTAGACTGGCCCAAATTTTCTATTATACGATATTAATTTATAAATATTATAATTTGTAAATGGGGTTGTGCTAATTAAGATCTTAATTTTTATTTTCGTATCATAGTATCAAATAAAATATAATTTAAATTTAATTTATTTAATAATTATATCAAAAATTAAAAATTATAATTTAATATAATTTTTAAATTATTAAACGAGTTATAATTGAATTACTTATTTAATATTTTTTATAATATTTATGATAATTATTTGTTTAAATACTAATAAATTTTATTTTAAATATAATTAAAAATTTTAATATAATTAATTTTTAAAAAATATATAAAATATATAATAAATTTGTTAAATTATAAATAAATTAATATAATATAATTTAATAAAATATATAATAAATTTATTAAATTATAAATAAGTTAGGGGAATATAATTATAAATTTAATAATAATATTATTTTAATAATCCTATTATTATATATGAACCTACCCCACACAAATTTTGTATTGAAGTAGCATTAGTTTAATTAAAAAATTGTCCCCCTCAGTGCTAACAAGTGGCGTGCTACTAAAAAGACATTACGAAAGCGAAATGCTCAAGCACCGAGCTATATCTTGTCTTTCTTCAACTTTGCTTTCCTCTACGAAGCATTTTCTTATAAAATATTACTGGTTCTATTAGAAGTAAAAGTAGTTCTGGGTATCCGTCTCTCATGGCGAACTTGTCCACCGGTTCGTCTCTCATGGCGAACTTGTCCACCGTTTCGACTCAGAACGAGCCGACCCAGAAGAGCAGTCAGCCACCACAGGTTTGGCCAGTTGTCAATCTTTTGATTTTGGTCCATTTTGACCATCTTTTAAGCAATCTGTTTGTGATCTGGGTTGTCTGTGGTAGGAATTTATTGTTCTAATCCTATTTAATTTTAGCTTGGAAGTTTACTGTTTTAGCTCCGATGTAGCTAACTTTTAGCTCTGATTTTATGCTGACATTGATACTTACGCTCCATTTCGAACTTGTACGCTATGAAATAAAATATTTAGCGATGTGTAACTGTGTGAGTGAGAGCAAAAGTATATTTTTACCGAACGGTTTAGCTGTAGTGCTTTTAAAGCACAACAAAAGAAAAGTAATTCAAAACTAAGCCTTACTGATTGCAAAATCGTGTTGATGTACAATCTGAGTTCGAAGATACTGCTTATATTAACCTGCGTAGTTGTGCTGACATACAAGCAAGTTGGCGGCATAGCATGAATTGAGAAATTTTGGCTCTATATTTGCAAGAACTCAACGAATGATACTTTTGTTGATACATTAGTGGACACGAACATTATCATGATTCCATAAAGTTGTTTCTTTGAACATGTCAGGTGTGCCAATTTATTTTGTTTGTTCTCTGTTATTGAAGTTCTTTTAGTCATTTACAAACCTTGGAACGATTGAAAACCAAAATTTGATCATAAAATCAGTGATTAATGGTGAATTTATGATCGCTTTATATTCTGGAGTTTTATCTGATCCTGGTGGCTGTATCATTGCCTTGGATGAAAAGTTTGCACTTCAACTAGTTTCAAACTTAAACAAATTTATTTATTTTATTAGTCATCTTTATTCAGTCACAAGCCTCTAACTAAAAGGCTTTGAAGCAATCAATTCTGTTTTCTCCAAGTGTGTGATTGACAGTGATGCATAGAGTTGCATAAGCTCAGAGTTTCTGTCTCCTTAAATCAGTCATGACAAAAGCAAACATGTTTTGATCTGTTTATCTGTTTGTTTTGGTTGTTACTTTCTTCTAATATACTGGCCTCTCTTTCTCAGGTTGCTAAGCGCTTGGAGAAGTTCAAAACTATAATCTTTACACAAATGAGTATGCTTGCCATCGAACATGGAGCTATAAACCTTGGCCAGGGATTTCCTAATTTTGATGCCCCAGAGTTTGTTAAGGAAGCAGCAATTCAAGCCATCAAAGATGGGAAGAACCAATATGCTCGTGGACATGGGGTTCCAGAGTTGAACTCTGCCATTGCTGCACGATTTAAGAAAGATACTGGGCTTGAGGTGGACCCTGAAAAGGAAGTTACTGTTACCTCTGGCTGCACAGAAGCCATTGCTGCAACTATGTTAGGTATAATAAATCCTGGTGATGAGGTGATCCTTTTTGCTCCTTTTTTTGATTCTTACAATGCTACTCTCTCCATGGTTGACGCCAAAATTAAGTGCATCACGTTGTGCCCTCCGTATTTTGCTGTCCCCATTGATGAGTTAAAGTCCACAATCTCAAAAAATACTCGAGCAATTCTTTTAAATACTCCACATAACCCCACTGGAAAGATGTTTACAAGGGAGGAACTCAATGTTATTGCCTCTCTCTGTATCGAGAACGATGTGTTGGTTTTTACTGATGAGGTCTATGATAAGTTGGCTTTTGAAATGGATCACATTTCCATGGCCTCTCTTCCTGGGATGTATGAACGGACTATAACTATGAATTCCTTGGGTAAGACATTCTCATTAACAGGATGGAGGATCGGGTGGGCAATAGCTCCTCTGCATCTGACGTGGGGACTGCGTCAGGCACACTCTTTCCTCACTTTTGCTTCATCCACTCCATTGCAGTGGGCCGCTGTAGCAGCTCTAAGAGCCCCAGACTCTTATTATGAGGAGCTAAAGAGGCAATATTTAGTAAAGAAGTCGATTTTGGTGGAGGGATTAAATGCTGTTGGTTTCAAGGTATTCCCATCAAGTGGGACATTCTTTGTGGTTGCAGATCACACCCCATTCGGGCACGAGAATGATATTGCATTTTGTGAATATATGATCAAAGAAGTTGGGGTAGTGGCGATTCCAACCAGCGTGTTTTACTTTAACCCGGAGGAAGGAAAGAATTTGGTGAGATTTACCTTTTGCAAAGATGAAGAAACTTTGAGAGCTGCTGTTGAGAGGATGAAGGTGAAGCTGAGGAGAAAATGACCGATGTGCCGGGATGTAGGTTGTTTGGATCAGTTACGTAGTAAATGATTGTGTCCCCTATCGTTGAGCGTTCAGTTGAACTGTTGAAGGTATTTGTTCACTTGATCGTTTGGATTGTTTGATAGTATTAATATGATTTTGAAGGGCTTGCATCACCCTTCTGGTGACAATGAATTTATTGTGGTGTTGTAGTATCTCTAAATCGTCCAAGGTTATTGCTAAATTCTATTTGCTATTGCCTTAATACTCAAATAAATGGCCAAAGCAACTGCAAATATCTTGCGAGATTATAAGAACTGTTTTACTTGGGAGTGTTCATAAATGTCTAGCCTAGTTGGGAATCTAGTCGAGCACCTATTACCTGTCAAGCGAGACTTTGAATATTTTTGAGATTGAGGTGCTATAACTTTGAAATTTAGGTTTTGGATGAAATTACCAAAAGTTAGTGGTAAAGATTAACTTTCAAATAAAAGTCATATTTACCAAATATTCGAAGTGTTTGTTTGGGACTGCTGTGCAACACATAAAGAGTACGGTACAACATCCATTTTTTACTTAATAACTGATATGTATCACGTATGTTATGTAACACGTTTATATTTGACAACTAATCATTTTATTTCACAGCTTCAAAGTTATCACCCAGCTACACTTAACCAAGCCTAAGTGTGTGCTTTCGAAATCAAGTAAAAGCATAGCGGTTTCGAAGACATTCTTCAAATCTTACAAGAAAAACTCCATCGCCTCAGGTACATGTTTTCTGATATCACAGCAATGGTGAAAGAAGAAACCGAACACCAATTAGAAAGCTGTTACTAGTTCATGCAAAATTTCATTAATTTCTACAAGATTTTTTTTTTTTTGGGTCCTTAAAGGTAATTGTGTTAATGAATATTTTGATAATAAAAGAACGGATGTGAAGAACATTTTTATGACTACAAATAGCTCTAACCCGTGGCAACATTTGATGATGTATGATCGCCATAAGAAAACGCCAATTTCGTCCTAAAATTTCACGGCCATATAAAGGCCGTGTGAAGCTTGTGACGTGAGAAATGAATCTAAAAATCAAGAGAAAATGCTAATTGCTAACCATAAATATAATTGTGCCGACGAACTCAGTCTGAATGACTGGACATTTTATGGCATCTCTTCTTCTGACTATATGTGACATGGTGTATCTATGTTCTATAGACTATATGGTGTATAGTGTCATGCTTGAATGGGGATGCTCTTATCTAGTTATTCATATGGTCATTTAATAAAATTTTAACATGTAAATACACTATTATGATACTGATTGAATAAATTCAATTCAATTCAATAACAATAATATATTCTTTTGAATTCCTAGTTCTACAAAAACTCTTACATGTAGCAAGAATCCTACTCGGAATAGGTTTAACAGCCTATATAAACTTAGGGCAGTTTGGAATTGCTATGTTTTTAAACTACAACGGTTTAATAAATAATTAATACAACCGAAATAATTGAAATAATTTGTTAGAGAAGGCGACAATGGCAAAAGAGCAGCAGCAGCTTGAGGTTCTGACGATGCTAGACTCGGCAAAAACTCAACTATACCACTTCAAAGCAGTTATCGTCTCTGGCATGGGGTTCTTCACCGACGCTTACGATCTTTTCTGCATCTCTCTCGTCACCAAACTCCTCGGCCGCATATATTATCACGTGGAAGGATCGCCGAGGCCTGGTATTCTGCCACCTAACGTAGCCGCCGCAGTGAATGGTGTTGCCCTCTGCGGAACCCTAGGTGGTCAGCTGTTTTTCGGCTGGCTCGGCGATAGACTCGGCAGGAAACGCGTTTATGGCATAACCCTTTTGCTCATGATGATTTGCTCGATCGGTTCTGGCCTCTCCTTCGGCAAATCACCAAAAGCTGTGATTTCTACCTTGTGTTTTTTCAGGTTTTGGCTTGGTTTTGGCATTGGAGGAGATTACCCATTATCTGCAACTATAATGTCAGAATATTCTAACAAGAACACACGCGGAGCTTTTATCGCAGCTGTTTTTGCCATGCAAGGGTTTGGAATTCTTGCAGGCGGCACCGTGGCCATAGTTGTTTCGGCAATCTTTCGTGCTATATATAAAGCTCCAGCTTATTCAGTCAATTCAATTGGTTCAATTCCACCACAAGCTGATTATGTGTGGAGGATTATCCTCATGTTCGGGGCGTTACCGGCTGCTTTGACGTTTTATTGGCGGATGAAGATGCCGGAAACTCCTCGCTACACTTCATTAGTCGCCAAAAATGCCGAGAAAGCTTGCCAAGATATGTCAAAAGTTATGAACATGGAAGCAAAAGTTGTAGGTAAAGTAGCTCAAAAAGGCAGCAATTCTTTCGGGCTTTTTTCCAAGGAGTTTATCAGCAGACATGGACTGCATTTGCTTGGAACAGCAAGCACTTGGTTCTTATTAGATATTGCTTACTACTCCCAAAACTTGTTTCAAAAGGATATTTTCAGTGCTGTAGGTTGGCTGCCACCATCTCAGACAATGAGTGCACTTGACGAACTTTACCACATTGCTAGAGCACAAACCCTAATTGCACTATGTGGCACAGTTCCTGGTTACTGGCTTACAGTCTTTCTCATCGATCATATTGGTCGTTTTGCTATTCAGCTAATAGGGTTCTTCTTCATGACAGTTTTCATGTTTTCACTTGCAATTCCTTATCACCACTGGACTTTAAAAGAGAACAACATTGGCTTTGTGGTAATGTACGCACTTACATTCTTCTTTGCAAATTTTGGGCCTAACACCACTACATTTGTGGTGCCGGCAGAGATCTTTCCGGCTAGGTTTCGGGCTACTTGCCATGGAATATCAGCAGCTGCTGGGAAAGCTGGCGCCATTGTTGGAGCATTTGGTTTCCTGTATGCAGCACAGAATCAAGACAAGTCTAAAGCTGATACAGGTTATCCTGCTGGAATTGGAATGAAAAATTCTCTCTTTGTCCTTGGTGCAATCAATGTACTAGGGCTTTTCTTGACGCTTCTGGTGCCGGAATCAAAGGGAAGGTCATTGGAGGAAATTACAGGGGAGAACGAAGAATATGAAGAGAAATCAAATAGGGCTTCCAGTGATCTAGTTTAGGGTTTTATTATTACTAATATTAAAATTCTTTTTCTTAATTTCTTGTTTTGGTTAAACAATTTTCCCGCCTTCTAAATATGAAAAATTGTGAAAATTGTGTGTGTATATACATATATGAATTAGAATTAATAAAGTGAAGGCGTGTTGAAGACAAATTAGGAATTGAGCAAGTAGTAGTGGGTGGCAACTAGGCCACCAAATTAGGTGCAGGTTTAGATGAAATCTGTAAGCATTGTTTCTCCAATTCAGATTTAAGTACGGGGTATTTGCTTATGAATATGTCTCTAATCAATTTAGAATTCAATCATTCGATCATTTCTTCTCTTATAACAAAAACATTTAATACAATATAACAGTATACATAAATATTTAGGCACAAACTTGAAAACCGTCTATTTATGTTGAGATATTGCATAATTCTTTTATACGTGATAACATATTATTAAGTAAGTTATTTATATGAATAATAAAGTACAATAATAATAATTTTTTTTCTTTAGCTCATAAAATTAAAAATTATTAAGTAATTAAAATTTTAATTTTTAAAAATATTAATTTATTAATAATTATACGTGATTGACAATCAAACAATATAGAGTATATGTTTGATGATGTTCTATCTATACATAAATTTAAAAATTGGATAGTTAAAAGTGTAAGTAAATACTTATTTTTTGCTTAATAGATAATGTTAATTACTCATTCACATATTTATTTATATTTGATAGTTAATAATTTCATTCCACCGCAATAATTATTAATTAAAAATCATAACGATTCAATCTCAAATGTTTGATTTAAGATATATTTATAAAGTTAACCTATAATATATATGTACACACACACACTTGTAGTCTCTTAACTTTAAAATATATTCATTCACACCCTTCAAATTGTAGACTTATTAAATTTTAACCATTCAATTTTACCACTTTTACATTTAAACCCTAAAATTTCAATTCTTAAATAATATTTAAAATCGACTGTTGCCAGATAAAAACCCACATGTAATCTTGTGCTGTTTTGAGGAAAACAATGTCAAAAAATAAAATTAAAAAGAGAAAAAATTCAGATCGTCCACTTTTACAAAAGTGACATCATGTGGTTGATATTTGGTTAATTTAACAATTAATTTATGGTTAACTTGTAATGTGGGAGTGTACAAATGTTGACAACCATCATTTCACTAAGTTAAAAGCTACTTATTAATTGTATATTATAAAGTATAAAGAGTAAAATATGTAATTGTTGTCAGGATCTTTCACAAATTAATATCTATTTCTACTTGTTTGATTACACATGCAATTAATACTTTAACAATTTGGTTACCATATAAGCCCTAATTATAATTAAAATGATCAAATTATCTTTATAATTTAAAATTTTAACCAACACAATATATAATAAGAATGTAAATAATTACGAATGTTTCAGTTATTTTAATTAAACTGGGTTAAGACTATATTTGATATAAATAAAATTTATAAAAATACAAAAAAAATAGGGATTTACATGTTATTATACCAATTGCATATATATATATATCTATTATATTTAATTCTTATAAAAAATTTATTCAGTTATTTCCTGTAAGTTAAAATTTCTATATTAAAATAGAAAATTACGTTGTTTTAAAAACAATCTGGATAAAAATATCCAATATGATGAGATCACTTTCAATTAAATCTCAACCCTTGACATTGGGGACCACTGCATGGTTTACAGATCGACGGTGATTAGTGTTTGACCACGAAATAAATTCAAAGTCATAAGACAATTTCAAAACTGAGGTGGCACGTGCCGGCCTGCCACAGGAAAGCTAAAAAAGAGCGGGCCGAATCTAGATCCGACGATCATATATATTCCCGTCAAGACCGGATCCAACGACTATAATCTTTTCTCTTGATTCAAAGGGTCTTATCATCGTCCGATCTTCAGTCAACGGTCCAGATTGAATCACCCTTCTCTCCTATTATACGATAAATACCCAAAAACCCGCTCCCAATACGCCTGAAATACACAAACTCTCTTCAGAGAAAACCGACCTCGTTCTTTCTTTTCTGTGAGTCGTCGTCTTCTTCTTCGCTCTTTGATTTTGTCTCAGTTTGTGCTTCTGCGCACCGTTTTACTGCTCTTAAATGTCGACGACGAAGCTCATCACAATAGTATTGGCGAGAATCTCGCGTTACCGGAGGAACCAGTAGGGATAGTGGAGAACCGGTGAAAGAGAAAGGAAGGTAGAAGATAATCCAACGGTCGATATTGGAAATTTGAAATGGAGGGTCAGAAATCTCAGGCGAAGCTTACTAGGACTCAGTCGTCACTTCTCCGTTCTTCACCCACCATCCGATCGTCCATTCACAGTCTGACTTCCGTCAACGAAGGTGAGATTAACAAACCCCACAGCGTGAACAACAGCGAACAGGTAGATGAAGAAGAAGGAAAGGAGAATAGCAGGAAAGACGAAGAGTTATTACTAAAACAAGAGAAAAAACGAAAACACGGTTCGACTAATTCGACAAGACGAACCGGGTCGAACCGGTTCATCCCTGTTGTTACAATGGCTTCGTTGTCTTTTTTCACGCTAATTTCTCTTTTTTTTCTAATTTACTTCTTGAATCTCAAAAGAGAAGAAATACCCACATCAGAAAATTTGCTGTTAGCTCTGATTTTCATAGCAATCGCACTGTTTTTGGCTAACAAGAACAAGAAGTTACTCAAGCAAATAACGCAAGAAACCACGAAAAGATTGAATTTTTCGTCACGAAATCAGTCAAAACCCATCCAATGGTTCATCGGGGAGATAAATCCAAAAGTGAAAATTGATAAAGAAAAGAAAAAGATTATACGCGAAGGCGTGGAGTTTTACAGCAACGGCGATTTCTACGAGGGAGAGTTTCACAAAGGAAAGTGCAACGGTAGTGGGGTTTATAATTTTTTCGTCAATGGAAGGTACGAAGGCGAGTGGGTTGATGGTAAATATGATGGCTACGGAATCGAAAGCTGGACGAGAGGGAGTAGGTATAAGGGGCAGTATAGGCAAGGATTGAGACATGGCTATGGCGTTTATCGGTTTTACACAGGGGATTCTTATGCAGGACAGTGGTGCAACGGGCAGAGTCATGGCGTTGGTGTGCAGGCTTGTGCTGATGGAAGTTCATATGTTGGAGAGTTCAAGTGTGGAGTCAAACATGGCTTGGGTCATTACCATTTTAGGTAAATTAGCATTCAGATTTAACGATTCTGCTGATTTTTGATGCCTGTGATTGTGTTCAGTTCTTGTGCTGTTACTGGTTTGATAAGTTTTTGCATGAATACTTAAAATTGAATCTAGTTTCATTTTAAATGATTGGTGAATGTAACTTTTGATTCTAATTCTTGATGTCATGTGGTTCGTTTTAGCGTTTGATTGTGAGTTCCTAGATTGGATTCTTATTAGTTTGCTGTGATTCCATTTTTTGAATTTCTACCAAGATCTCATGATGCTGAAATGACTGGGAAGATTTGACTTTAATATCTTATGTTTGTAATTGATTTTAAATTTCTAATTCTTGAAATTTACCATAAACTGTTTTTGGGTAATCGTATATTTGATAATCTGGAGTTAGAAATTGCTCTTTTGAAAGATCCTATGACTGACTGTAAATTTGATTATTTGTAGAAATGGAGATAGATATGCAGGAGAATATTTTGGGGACAAAATTCATGGGTTTGGTGTTTATCACTTCGCAAATGGCCACTGCTATGAGGGATCATGGCATGAAGGTCGTAAGCAAGGCTATGGAATGTATACGTTCCGCAATGGAGATACAAGATGTGGTGAATGGGATGGTGGTACCCTCAGGATTGCTCTGCCCCTACTAACAGATGCAGTCCTAAGGGCAATTCAGGTATTTTATTTGACATATTAACATACTCATAATCTCGCCACACCTCACCTCACCTCTGTCTTAAACCACTGTTTCTCAGTTCAGTCTCTCATTACATATTTTGGCTCTTAAATTTCAGGGTGCTAGAAAAGCTGCCGAAAATGCTATTCACCAAACCCGGGTAGATGAACAAGTGAACAAGGCTGCTCTGGCAGCCAATAGAGCTGCCACTGCTGCAAGAGTTGCTGCCATCAAAGCTGCCCAGAACCGGGTGGATGGTAAATTTTGTGATATAGATGTCTAGGAAGTTTGTTTAGCTTTTGCTGGAAAGTGTAAATTTTCTACTTGGAAAAAAAAATTCAACCAGTTTTAGCAAAATGCTGATCAGAGGTTGAGAAAGAGTATGTTCGTTGTTATCATTGATAACACTGTTAAGTTGTACATAGTCCATGTATATCAATGGAAGATGAAATGTTCCATTTCCATAGCTTTGTTTCCAAAATTTTATCTGTTTTTCCTTCCACTTGATAGAAATTTATGTGGATTGGTTTCGTAGAACTCCATAAATGTGTCTTACAAAACTGTAATAATGAGTCATAGGTTTGATCCCACCTTGTCTGTTTTACAAAATCAACAAAAACCTATGTGCTTTATCTCCAGAACTTTTAAGGTATTATCTCTAATTATTAGAAAATGCTACCTAAAATTGGAAAGAACAATATTGTGAAAGAGAGATTGGACTTGACATAGAAGACCACAAAATTGGAAAGGATGCTCTCTGTTTCTCTGTGTGTATCCATTACCACTTACAAAACTCGTGTTTGATCAAATGAACTTTGATCATGCGAGAAATTGACAAAACAGATCTCTATATATCATCCATGCCCATCTCCAGATCACAGAATGACGTCCATGTCGACATCAGGAACATGAAAAAGATTTCAAAATCTGGTTTCCATGACAATCAGCTTATTTTATTATATTCAACTCTATGAAACTTATGCAGATGTATTAAAATTGTGATTGTTGACTTACAAGTCCAATTTTAAAAAACACATAGATTAGATGCCCAAATATATTTTCATTAATTTAACAAGGAGAAGCCATGTGACATCCCTTACGTAGGATAATGTTTGGTTCTTGACATTATTCAATCACAAATGCACATGATGTGGTGGACCTGTTTGGTGGGTTCTTATCTTTGTGATAACACTGTAACTTTTCATGCATGTATGGTGGATCCACAATCTCTGTTTCCATCTAATTTTAAAAAGAAAGAACTCTTTCTTTTCTTATGCTTAAATTTTAAAATCTGTCTCTGTAGATTCTATTTCTTGCTTCTTCTGTTATTACCATTTCCTAGCTAGATTCAAATCTACTACCCTCTAAGCCTAAACTTCCAACCACCCCACATGCATTTCACCAAGAGGAGATAAAGCTTTAAAAAAAAAAAGCAAATTCAAGAAAGAAAAGTACTGTTTACTTAGTTTTTCCTTTGGGGTTATGTGATGTGATCAGTTCTTCTTTCTTCTTTTTGACTAATCCCAGATGGGTTTGGTTTTTACCTCAGTCCTGACCTAAGCTTTGATCCCAACATGCAATTCTGAATTTGTTTGTATTTTAATTAGTCAAGAGAAAGAGTTTTCGCATTAAAATTATTCTTGTTTGTGTATATAATGTCTTGTAGCATGTCCCTACCATTACTGGAATAAAAACTTATATTGCTGTGATTATTGGCTAAGTTACCATTTAATTAATACCATGTTTATTATATTCATTTGGGTGCTCATCTGGCTGCCTTGGGAGGATGACAACTTTAGGGATTCTTAGAGTTAAAATATTTCTAGGGTTTTGTTTCATTTATATGGACTTTCTGATCTCGGTCAAATTTCTTGGGGGAAATCCCCATTTAATGTTTGTTCAAAACAAAGAGGCTGAAGAGTTTGCCCCCTACATAAAAATAACAAGAACAAGATGCAATGGACTGAGTTTCCCGATTAGCTCTCATTTTTCTTTGGGATAATAATATCAGAGTCCCTGAATTTTCAGATTGTTATAATTAATGACATAATTTATTCATTTATAATACATAAATCTCTTTCCCCATCTAAATAACTAATATACCCTTTAGTATTAAGTTACATGCTCCATCATTTTTATTGTCAAAACTCAATATTATAAAAATAATATGGTCATTTCAATAGAAATCAGGACCTATTTAATATAGATAAAGAAATTATATCTTTACTTATGAAAATCTAAGAACCCAAGGCCCCATTTTCTTTCATTTGTTAAAGCTACTCATTCAGGAATTTGATTAATGGAAACTTTTAGAGATAATTAGGAGGATAGCTTTAACAATTCACAAAATTTTTGAACATTTCAAACACTTGGGGAAAATTTTTCCATACAAGTGCAAGTCATATGCTGCCACATCATGATGATGAAGTTCGCTTTAACTTTGGTTTTGTGTCTGCAAATATTTTATTGCCCATATGGCAAACCATTATTATAGCAAGATGGAAATTGTTTTGTTGCCATTGTTGCAGTAAAATACTACCAACTGTAGTAGTGCAAATAAGCAAAATGAAGATTCTCTTTTGCTTGCAAGTTAATCAACCATGAGCAAACTGGGGTATGGATTCAATAAAATCATTCCGAGTCTCAGTTTTCAGAACCGCTTTTTGAATTATAATGTTCAAAACTTTCCTATATTTGAGATGCAAATAGCTTGTTAGCTGTCTGCATATAGTAGTAATGAAAAAAATTTTCCGGGAAAATTTGCTTTTTTCCCATAAGAAAATGACAGCAGCATTATACAAATGTATCGGGGAATAGTTGGCTTGCAACAATAATTACATAGTTGAAAATGTCCTTCATTAATAAAACTAAATCTCATTTATAGATTTTGAGTTTCTACGCTTGGTCTCAATATTTCATCTTTAATTATGAAAGTACAAATAATACGATAATAAAGTTTTAGAGAATTAAGTATACGAATGATAAAAAACAATCAGTCTTATTTAAAATATTATCTCTTTGTCATAAAATAAATTTACTACAATGTCATTCATTTTCAAAGTGTTTTATTTGATGTTGCACAAACATAAAGTATGTTGTTCAAAACCATTTTCAAAATTAATTCATAAAATATATCATTTCCTTGATTGACTAGTTATGCCTTGAGACACAAGGGTTGGATTTTCTGACCAAGTTGTTCAAATTTCTTAGTAGATCAAAAGCAAAATGCTCAACTCACTTCATATCTAACTTTTGTTTTACAATTCCTTGTGTTGTTGGGCATTTAAATATATAGTTGTACCTATCAGTACCACTTCTTTTTTGCATCCTAAGAAAGTCCAAATTGACTGTGATTTCATTATTAAAGCTTTGATGTTGCAAAATGAAACCATTTCTTTCTTTCTTTCTTTCTTTCTTTCTTCCTTCTTTTGAAAAGGTCTTGAATAATTATTTTATATATATATATATATATATATGTGTGTGTGTGTGTGTGTAATGTAATATAGTCATTTCACATGATATTTTCTCTCTTTCTTTTCTTTTTCTTGGCTACCATCTTTTTTTGGGTCTATTTCTTTCATGGTTAGTAATAATGAAGGCTATGAACTTGGCATAAGTCACCTAATCAAGTCTCCTTTATTGACTTTAAGCAAAAATGACCACTAAATAATGTGAGGTTTAGTTGATAGTTTGAAATTGCCACAAGCTAATTCCTTTTACAATCTTACATCATTTAATAAACAAAAAGTTTATGGTTTATGTCATGAAAAACTTTCTTTTGCCTTGTACAAACAAACCATGAATAGCTCCTAATAATGACAAATCATAATATTTTAGTTTATTTTTTTATTAAATAATAACTATTTTATACAGCTATATAAATAAGAATTATAATATAAAATAATATATATATTTGTAAGTAAATAAAGATAATAATAAAAAATTCTTCAAAGAATAATTAACGAATACCTTCATAAGAATTCTCAAAATAACATATAGACAGAATTAAATGTAAAAATTACATATACCACCTTTGACTATAATAAAAAAAATTATTTTCTATAAAAAATATAAAATTATCATTTTATTATTATTTTTTGTTGAAAATATTAACATAATTCATTTATTATTATTTTTCATTTATTTTTTAAGTATAAAATTCACTTATTAAAGTTTTTAAAATATTTTATCATCTACAAATATCAAATGTGCACATTTGTTATTTTTTACTTTCAAAAAAATATTTTTTAATAAAATATTAAAAATATTTTAGAATATAAAAATAAAAGTAAACAATTAGAGATTTTTTTTATTTTGTTTTGTTTGAATTAATAATTTGTTTTGTTAAGAATAAATTTTATACTTTAAAATTTTAAATAAAAATGTTTTCAAATATAATTTTTATACATTCAGCTTTTTTTTTTAATAAGTGAATTTTATATTTAAAAATAAAAATAATAAATAATAAAGAAACTACTTTAATACTTTTAATAAAATAATAATATAAATGTAATTTTACATTTTAATTAAAAATTAATTTTCTTATTATATTAATAATTTTTACATACTACTTGTTATTTTGAGAAATTTTTAAAAAAGCATCGGTTAATTACCCTTTCTTTAAATTTTGTACTTAAATTATTATCATTTTTTTTTTAAAAAAAATTAATTTAAAGTCAACATATGTGAATGATAAAATAAGGAAATAAATAAAAGAAAAATAAAAAAAAGATAATTTTCAACTTAATTAATTCCCACAACCGTACGATTGAATGAATCAAAAGTGACTTGGCGGGTCCACAAAATTTCCGATTATGAAGCGTTGACCGTTGATATATTCAATACGTTCGGCCTTATATCTATGAGGTTAGATATCATGTCTTTGTCATAAAATCTTCTTATAGTCGTTTTATGTTGAATTTTAATCTTTTAATTCAATTGCTTTTCCATTCTCATCAATTTCTTTCAATTTTATAATACAAATTATTTATATAGGGGCCTTTTTTTGAAAATTAAAATATTTATAAGAAATTGTTTTTATTTAATAATTAATATTTATAAATAAAAAATACGACATATATTACATAATTATCTAAAATGAATTGATGCAAGTGCGTGACATTTACACAAAAATTTGAGATAATTATTATTCTCTATTATTTATTTATTTATATTTAATAACTAATAATTTTATTTTACAGTAATCATAAATCAAAAGTCACCGTATCTCAATTTCGAATAAAGTAATTATAATTATGAGATCAAAAATTACAATGTTTAATGTATGATTATTTAAGTGAAACATATTGCTTAGAGGGACCTTAATTATTACAAAACCAAATGATATCTATCATTTTGCTCCTGCTTATGTTATTAATTATTACTCCTAATTAATACTATCAATTACATTTATCTAAATTATTAATTCATTAATTTTTAGATTAGAGGCTTCTATTTACATGATTTCTTTCTCCATTAGAGAGAGACAAAATTATGTGGTAACACTATTATTTTATGACAAGGCAATTATAAAAAAAGAGTAAGTGAACTATTTATCATTATTTTCACTAACTTTAGCTCTTTATAATAATCATATAAATGTATTTTTTTTCGTTACAAATTTTAAATTTTTTGTGACTCGACTTAAACCTTCTATCTAAATTAAGTCTTGCTATAATGCAACAATTGTATTGTACTATTCCCAACTATTTCTTTACAATTCTAAAATTTTCGGTTGTAATTTCAACTTTTTAAAATGTAACATAAAAATTAAAAATCAACAAAATAATTCGGAGAGTTGTTTAATATGTTGACGATTGTCAATGCAGTATAAACCTTTTGTTAATGGGCTGACTAATTTGGACTTGGCCACGGTCTCAAACTATTATATCCGTACGCCTAAGCCCAAGCCCAAGCCCATCACATCCATGCTAATTTCAGTTCTAAATTGAGATAATAACATTAGAATCCCTGTCTTTTTATATTTCACAAATAAAAATATAATTTGTTCATTTATAATAGGTAGTTTGTGACGACAAAATTATTCTTCTAGATATTTCAGTTATTTTTTTAGGAATTAATAAGGATGAAAAAAAATTCTCGTAGGCTTTGTACCTACAGGGGTCAGACTTGTTCAAACTGGTGATTGGGGCCAATTTTGACCTTGTTTTGCCTGATAGCCCAAGAAACAAGCATACTCATTACTCGTTTTGGAACAAAAATAAAAATAAAAATAATATTATAATAAATTAAAAAATATTAAAAATAAAATAGCTAATATAAAAAAAAATCTAATTTGGGCTAAAAAGATAAAAATTTTCTAATAATATATGATCCAATATATTTTTTTGTTTTACATTTCTAAGGAAAATATATAATGTTAAAGTAAAAAAAATTATTTTTTTATTTAATATTGTTGGAAAGATATGAAAAAAATAATTTGTATTATTATTATTATTATTATTATTATTATTATTATTATTGTGAACATATAAAAAATAATTTAATATGAAATAATTTTAAATATTAAATTATCAAAATATAAATAAAAAATAATAAAAAATTAAATAAAAAATACTATAATATAAACGGGAAAGAAATCCCTCTCCAAAATGGAAATGGGGATGGTAATCTCCAGCCCGTCCCGGCTCGTTGTTTTTCCTATGAATTAAGAATCTATTTGTTATAGTTAAATAAATTATATTTCTATTTGTAAAAAATTAATAAATCAGGGATCTGTATGTTATTATTTCATCCCCGTATTGTAAAAGCAGAGAGCAGGCCCTGCTAGCACAAGATATGCTAACGTCTCCTCCCCCGAAAGTTAACCGTTGCAATATTATTCCCTCGCAATTTCAATTTTCAAAACGACAGGTCAGTTATTCCTTTCTTAGCTTAAACGACAACACAACAGTGTGAACAAAGAGCCTGAAAGTTAATGGCGAAAGAGAATCGCTTTTCCCAAACGCAGAAAGCCATACTTTGCTCCATTTCTGTTCAAACACATTTTCATATGTGTTTTTATTTTCCCTGTTTGATCACAAACCCACAACAGATTTCGTTTTCTGAGACCAAAAATCTAATAAAAATTATGTCTTTGAGCCCATCTCGAACAGAAATCAATGGCGGCAGCGACAATCCTAACCGAAACAACCAGCTTTATTGGTGCTACCAGTGCCATCGAGCGGTCAGGATTTCATCAACAAATCCATCAGAAATCATCTGCCCTAGATGTTCTGCTCAGTTTGTTTCTGAGATTGAAATCTCTAGACCAAGACTAGTAGTTGATTTCACTGCTTTTGATCCTTCCCCGGAAGCACGTTTGCTGGAAGCGCTTTCTCTCATCCTCGACCCCCCAATCAGGCGTTTTGATCATGGTCTTTTTAATGATAATAATCAAGAACCCTCTCAACCTCGAGGAAGATCTTGGTTTCGTCGCAGGAACAATTATATCGACCCAGAACCAGATACTGAAGACAACATTCGTCGCAGAAGCAGAAGAAATCGTAGTTTTGATGAAAATGTTAATACAAATGAAGAAACAGAAGTTTTACCTCGTCCTCGGACTTGGATTATCCTTAGACCTGTCGGACCTTCGACTCCGATTGAACCTACTTTGCGTCGCCCTGGAAATCCTGTCCCTCTCGGAGATAATCCAAGAGACTACTTTTTCGGTCCAGGGCTGCACCAACTCATAGAAGAAATCACCCAAAACGACCGACCCGGCCCGCCTCCAGTGCCAGAGTCGGCCATCAATGCCGTACCAATGGTGAAGATCACAGAAGCACATTTGGTCAACGACTCAGATTGTCCGGTTTGTAAGGAGGAGTTTAAGGTTGGCGGGGAAGCAAGGGAGTTGCCTTGTAAGCATATTTATCATAGTGATTGCATTGTTCCTTGGTTGAGGCAGCATAATTCTTGCCCCGTTTGTAGACATGAAGTGCCGATAACTGGCGAAAGCAGCGACCAAGAAGTCGACACCGAGGACGGTCATGGCGATGGTCAGAGAAGGAGGTGTTTGAGGTGGAGGCAGTTGGCTGTTTTGTGGCCGTTCCGTTCAAGGTATACGAGGATTAATCCACAAGGTGAAGCAGTTGATAATACTTCTTCTCAAGGTAGGGGAAATTGAATTGTCTGCAGTTGTGATTTTAATGTTACAAAATACATAATTTGTTGTGATTTTATTTGATGATTTCAATTTCGATTGGGATATTAAGTTTGTGCATCTTGTAAATGACCAGCAACTCACTCACGGTGGCGCCATTGCAATATTCTTTAGGCTTGAATCAATGCAGCTGTTCTTGCTAGAAGGCAGAAGCAACTTATATCAACTTCCCGAATCTTGAGTACTCCCGGTGTATGACACATTCTCCAATATGCATAGCATGAATTTAACAGAAAAAGTGCAGTACATCGAGAGCATCCAAGATTCTTCCCGACTTCATAAATCTAAACTATTATGAATAAACATTTGTAAACTATTTATGGAATGGAATCATGCTTGTTATCTATGCAATATATAGAGAGGCAGATCTCAACCAAGATTTCAGAGAACCGGTAATGAATTCCCATCCTAAATTTCTACTGGTTAAAAAATTCTCGACCACCATCTCTTGTATGCAAAGACTAGTATAATAATACCGCGAAGGAAATGTTAAGAAAATTCAACAAGTATGTACAAGTAGAGAGAACATAAATCACAGACACAGATCATTTAATTGCAAATAACATGGATCCAAGCGTTTAAACGAGTATACATCTCTGAAAATGTTTTTAACCAATGCAACTGCATAAAAATAACAATTTAACATTAATCATAGTTTTCCTTGTGTTTGAGTTATTTGCAAATACCGGCATGAAACCCTTCTGGTACTTCATGTTCTTGAAGATGAAGATGCCCTACCAGCATGAAACCCTTGTGTATATGCCGTGTTCTTCAACATCATCTGCAACAAATATGTACTTATAAACATGCAGTGCAACCAAATATACTTCATAATAGACACACTCATAATGACAACCAAATGTGCGCAGTGGTAATGCTCGTCAAACACATAAATTATGTTAAACCAGTTGAGATGCTAATTGTTAGGGGGTGGGCATAGTCTGATTAGGGTCAGTTTATGACAAAACTTAATCTAACCAAAAAGATTAGGTTTTTTGAAAAATAGAACCAAAAAACCGAACCAAAAAACCGAAACAATAACATCAGAACAGAACCGAAACGGACAAAAAAAAAATCAATTTTTCAGTTATATTTTTTTATCTAATTTTTTTATTTTTTAAAATTTTATATAAATTGTCTTTTTGGTTTTATTTTTTATTTCAATTTTCAAAACCGAAACCCTACTGATTGTTTCTTTGAGAGGGAGCGTTGGGAAAAGAATGAAGTTCAGTTGCAAGAAAAATACTCACAGCTAGGTTCTTAAACTCTGAGCAACAGGATCTTTTTAATCTGTTGGATATTTCAGTTGCCAGCTCTTCCCCTTGTTTATCAATTTTGCCTTCCTTGGTCTGTATAAATAATTTCTTAAAGTTATCAAAAACATTACCAATTAAGTTCATTCAGACAGAAGAACGCAAGATTTTATACATACTTCTTTAAGTATTTGAGCAGATATTCTATCCAGAATCTCTTCCACAAATTTCTCTGCATCTGTGAAAGAGTTTGATGGATGTATAGTGTTAGCGGACTTCTCCTTGACATTCTGCGCATTCTTGGACAGCTTTACAGCTTTCTCTGCATCAACAAAAGTAAAAAGGTACAAACTGCAGTTTAAGGAGCTCAATTGACAGAAAATAAAAATATAACAAATGAACTTCATTCTTCATTTACCTGTCACTGCCTTGGAATTACTATTTGCAACGACATGATTTCCGCTAGCACTTTGCGAGGAAGATGCTTTCTCCGGAGGATCCGGCAGAACTGTAGAACTGGATGGAACAAAAGCGGCCAGGTCAGGAGGTTCGTCCTTCCCTACTGTAGGATTAGCCTACAAGAAATGTAATGATAATTCATCAAACAATCAGATGGATAACTGTTCGATAAAATACACAAGCTACTCAAATCACCTCTAAGTCCACATATGCTGGGTCTCTCCCAATAGATTTCAGAAACTTGTCAAGATCATTGGTGTTAAGAGCTGGAAACCAAAAAAATACATGACAAATAGGAGGCTATTTTCTCATACTAATAAGAGGCTAATTTCTAATACTAATAAAAAAAATTAAGAGGCTATTTTTATTAAAAAAATATAGAATTTAGTAACTAAGAACAATAGTTTAAAGTGTCAGCAAGAGAAACTCTTTTTGCTCACAGATTGACATGTCATTGGACAGTGGGTGGAAGAAGCATCGTTCCTGAGTTTTGAAGCCTTTATCCAACAAAAGGGCAACATCCCTTCACATAAGAGAGTTGTAAGATAGCATTTATATCATGAATACACTAAGAAAATAATACAAAAAACAAGCATGCAAATTTGCTTCTATAAACCCCACACAAACACATTTTGCTGTCAGTTTTGTAAGAAGAGGAAAATAAACCTAAGAAAGAACATACAAAAAATTAAATCAGCTCAATTCTCATAACCATCGTCTTTTTGCCCCGGTTTTTTTCGATAACAACACATAATAATATTGAATCCTGCATTCCATTGTTTCTGGCATACAGCAACTTATATATCTCACAGGCTCTGGCATGCTATAAATAACGTGTGAAAATAAACTACTCAACAACCGTGGATCTTGCCTTTATAAATATTTTGCATATCAAAATTATTAGAACTTAAGATTGAAAGCATTCTGATTCATTCACCAGGGCCTTCATAAATATACATGCACCCATACCAATAACATGAACTGGCATAAAATTGAAAGTGTTGAAAAGGAAATATTTAAATTGAAGGCAAGGATAAATTTGTGCTCTGCATAGATTAAAATCAATGATAAAGACCAAGGAGGAAGATTCAAAGCCAGATAACAGGAAAAATTAACACGTACCGTGCTGACTCATTCACCAGCGCAAATGGAGTAACACTTCCCAATGGCAACTTAAACAGTAGAAAACACATGCAACAACATCAGGCAGTGATTATATCCATGGTGATCCATAATTTTATAATTCACAACATAATGAGTTATCTTTCACCAAGTTAAATTACAAAGGAGCAAAAGCAATAAATCTCTCCCTTAATACAATAATATAATATTAATATCTAAGGATATTATATCTCAAGAAAGTGGAAATATACTGTAACAGTTTTACATAAAATAAAGACGACTGTCAACTGAAGAATAATAAAACTCCTAGAATCCCCATAAATCAAACTTGATCCTCTTCTTCCTCATAGCTCAATAAAGGAAACATGTTCCAACAAAATTTCTTCCATGTGCAAAATGCCAAAAAGTTAAGAGAGTAGGAAAATCATTTTCCCTTGGAAACATTTTGCAACAAAGAAAAACTTATGTTGGTAAATAAACAAAGCATAAATTCTACTTTGAAGTAAGGGTGTTCATCATATAAATTGGTTAATTTCTAAAAGAAATAAGAACTTTTCCAGTTTCTAGATGTTAAAACAGAAACCAAACAATAACCTTTTCAAATCGATATTTGTCAATCATTACAGTTTACAGTGGGGATTCCCATGACAACTTAATGCTCTACCTTCAAAATTATCACACATGGCTTATAAGTGTTTGACAATTTAATTTCAGTTCGTTTTAAAAACTAATACCAAACTTATTGGTTTCTGAGCTTCTCAACTGAAACCGAACCGATAATCAAACAAACCAAACTGAACAATGTCAATTTACTAAACTGATAGCTAGCAGACCTCAAAGATGTGTACCCACCTGAAGTATTTCCTGCAATGACTCTTCTGGAGCCATTCTCAAACCTCCCTTTCCCAGACCAAGTCTTTGAGATAAAACTGGACAGAATATGGGGCCACAAAAAACTCTCATTAAGTATAGGGAAACCATTAACCATTCACGAGCAGAAACCAATCAAATGATAGCACAAATATGTGCTCGTTTGCAACACATCTATGTACTCATTTGAGCTTAACTATGAAACTATACCTTTCATATCCACTTTTGTATCTGCTAGAGCAGAAACAATATAAAACCTATGTTTCTTGTCCTGCACATACAAATGACTGAAATTATTAGGTCATAAATGTAAGAGAAAAGAAAAAAAAAATGGAGATCTGTAGCTTGAACAGTGTGCAATAACCTTCAAGAACAGATTTTTACTGAGTCCACCTCCCAAATTACCAGCGTGCTGTGCCTGAAAGGGAAGAAAAATTCTTGCTTCAGGATTTATTACCATTTATAAGAAATAAGCCAACTTCTGCATTCTTTTCTTCTCTTACCTGAGCTTCAACTGTCATAACAACAGCGTGTTCATACTGCAAAAAATCAATTTCCAGATCCTAAAGATTCCAACAAGCATATTAGTACCAGAATATCAAAGACAGAAAAAAGAAACTCATCTGTAACCTATCAAGAAGATAACATAGAACTAATATGCAACGCATAAAATAGAATTGCATATTTAACCAAATATTACCATATTCTAAGAAAAACATTAATATACGAATGCGGCAGAGAGCAATACAAGTTCTTACATCTTCATTTTATTAAATCTAAGGGATCAAAGGAAAAAAGTCGTAGCCAAAAATATATTGAAAGTACCCTGATTTACCACCTCCTGAACAATCAAATGTTATACAAACAGTATCGGGGTGACAACAAGAACAAGTATTTAACCATCCTTCATTCAAGCAAATACTTTGAGAAAAATGCAACCTATTGACAATCAATACCCAACATTGGTAGACTTTCTTCTCTGCCATACCAATTGTGAACATAAACAAGTACAAATGGAAAAAATGTTCAAGACACCGGCCCCAGAGTGTACGATCACAAATTCAAAGATGATAAGCGTAGAACATTATAACCGCATTATATCATTGGTACCAACGACTTACAGTATAACAAGCATCCTAAGAAAATTTAGACATTTACTAATTGTTAAATTTTAAGCAGGAGCTAACTGGCAACAAGACAATAACAAATTGATTTAGACATAGAACAACTAAAGCTAAAACAATGTGAAAAAATCAATAAATTAATAAATAATGCAACAGTATACACTATTCTTCAAATATGATACACTAACTTTATAATATCAGACAAAAATCATGGAATAATTAAAATGATTCTAATCAAATATCTCACATCACATATTACTACATAAACACAAGGCAAAAAAAAAAAAAAAAACCCAGAACAAATCTTAAATCAAAAGCATACAGTACATAAAATGGAAACTGAAATAAAGAGAAGAAGCCGAAAGAGAAACCTTCAAACGAGCAAGCAACTGATCCTTCGAATAACCCATTATTTGTTTTAGGGTCGGCAAGTCTTCAAACGAGACAGCGAAGATTAATACAGAACGGAGCAGAGAATTGGCGAATGCTGTTTTGTGTTGTGTGTCACTCGGTTTAATGTCGATAAACTCGGTGAGTTATCGGGTGGTCTTAACTCGGAACTCGGGCTTGTTAAAGAAACGGGCTTTTGTTGGCGAGTTCTTTGGCCCAAGATTTTGATCCTCATATTGGCCCATTTTACACTTTGGGTTGGTGCAATTTAAGGCCCATACTTGCCTTCCCTTTTAACCCAACTTGAAATAGATTGGGGCCTTAGCTTGGTCCATATTATGTTCTCAATTGATTTTTTTTTTTTTATAAAGAGCTCCTCACTTCAGAGTTTGAAGAAAAATTATTTTGTGTACACCTAAAGTATATATTGTTCAATCATTTTAATAAATTATAGTAATTTACATGAAATTTGTAAATGTTATAATTATGATAATAATGTATAAAACCTTTCAACTTTTAGATGACAATTTCACCCGCTAATCCGTTAGTACTCAATCCTAATATAACTGTTTGATATGTATTTTAGCGAATTTGAAAAAAAAATAAAAATATGTTACGAGTTTGGTACTAGTTTGGCTGCAAATAAATATTTACAGATATTTGTTACAGATATTTGTGAATATTTAATTTTTAAAATATATATTTTATCAAAATACCAAAACAACGTCGTTTTAATGTTAAACTATTATACATCGCTAATTTTTTGACATTGCACGCACAACACAAATATACAAATAGTTTATCATGACCTATGATGTTGTATATTTGTAATAGATTGATATATGTTATGGTTAAATAGGAACTTATGAGTTTATAGAGTTTAATTTTAAATTTATGATATTTTATGTGTGAATTTTAAAATATTTATATACTTTTTTATTAAATGAAATTGTTATTATCAATTTTATTTTATGTTGATAGACTTAATATTTTATGTGAGTGGTGTGTTTTATTTTAAATTAATATTAAAAATTTATAATTTTAATTAGGTAGATTATAAGTTATATTTGATATTTTATAAAAGTACAAGTGTAGTTGAAAAGATAAAAAATTTGTTAAAATTTTGCAGATATCTGTACGGGTTTAATAAAAATTAAATATATGTTAAAGCGGGTTTGGTAATGAAATGTCAGACCCACAACAGATTTAAAAATAATTTAATATTAAATTTTTTGTAGCAGATACAAATGCGGGTTTTGAAGTTTTAGTCTTAAATTGATTTGATTTGTTGTCATCCTTATTTCGACTAAATAAATAAATAAAAATAACCACATTTGAATCCGATCACAATGTTCTTAAAACGAACAATATAGCAAGTCAAATAATTATATGTAATAAGGTACTGAGCTTATTTTATGTTAATGAACTTAATATTTTATGTGAGTGATGTGTTTTATTTTAAATTAATACTAAAAATTTATAGTTTTAATTAGGTTGGTTATAAGTTGTTACGCTTCGAACTTGGGGTCCAATTGTAACAATTATCACAGATCCTCATGATACATCATTCATACCTAGAATATATCAGGAAAGCTAGTAAGACTTCCCTATCAATTTACTAAAACCTAAAAACAGTTTGTAAACAGAGATTCCCATTCATGGAATCATCATCAAATAATTGATCTCCATGATCAATTCATTCTCAACAAAATCAAATAATAAAATATCAATATGGATATCATTTTCCAGTCGGATTGAACAAAATCATAATCATCACATAAACATTTAGTTTAAAAATATATTACAAAAGTACGATTACATTTATCCAGTGGGACAAACTACATATGTGAGTCAAGAAATAAACTTACCCGAGGCATCGTAAGCTCTCTATCGCTACTACTAGTTCGGTGAGTACTAGAGCGTCTAACCTAAAAAGTATAATTGTGAGGAATGAATATACAACTATACTCAGTGCGTAAATAAAGTACACACACACACACACACACACACACACACACACACACACACACACACATATATATATACATACATGTATACGCATTCTCAAATACAGATATTGAGATTCCACTAACATTATGCTTAATATATATATATATATATATATAAGTGTTCGTTTAAATCAATCAGTTATTAAACAAGTTAATGGTCTGCATACATATTAGAAACAACAAAACCGAGCTGGCTATACTTTCTCAATTGCTATTTTGACCAAGGTAACATCGAAACAATTAGTGAACCTTTCATGCATAAAACCATATGCAATGCATACTTATAAAATAGAAAATTATTTCTCATGCTTTACAAAATTATTTTATTTAGGTAAAACATGAATTTATAAAACAAGTCCGTCTCACTGATATTGGCTTCGAGTAGTCACTTGGTGACAGAGTAACTATCCTCATCAAATCCATAAGATCCCTATTAAGTCGTCAGGACTTTCTATAGAGTCTTTGTATAACCGCATATACGTGCACGACACACAGTAGGCTTACCATAACTTTCTCCCTTATACCTGCCCTACTGCGGCTCCACTCACCTATGCGGCCTTTTAATAGATCCATCTATAGGCTACCTCCCTGTATATACAGTAAAAACAGGTCAACTAGCCATAATTAATAACTGGCTTTACGGCCTTGTCACCAATATATACGCATATAAACAAATCAATTTAATTCAATGATTTCAAATCATATAAATAAATCAGGCCTTCTCAACCATTTCAGCATGTATATCAAATCAGCTCAATAGAAGATCATATAATAAAACATCCCAATATCATGCAAATTATGTATAAATAGATTCATTTCACATTTCATTTTTAAATCAGAAGCAGCTTGTTTGACCATACAAACAATACATATAAATATAACATGCATATATTTTACTTATTCCTATACATAAATTTACTCACAATAAGGGGAGGGCAGCTACTCCCACTACTGATCCTTACACTCAGTCGGTACTTCTTGTGGGTTTTTTGAATCTAACACCATATATACATACATATAATGAATTTCACGATTTTAAATAATTTAATGTATTGTACTAAATGTAATGTTCGTGGAAAATATGTATAAAATTTCTTAGTTAATACACAACACATCACGAGGCTTACTAATTACTGCCATTTAACCGATTTTCAATAATAAAATCCCATGGTTGTGAGTATTCTTAACTCACATTTTCATCTAAAATGAAATATACACATTTCGATTAATATTCAACTCATATTTGAGCATTATATACTCTAATTGGTTCAACTAATACAAATCTACATTTCTTATGCAAATTTAATGTAAATTTTGGGTGACAGTAAACCCTAAGATTCCAGCTTATTATTAAATCTTAAAATCAAGCCTATAATGAGTTAATATGCTTATTTTTATCTTGTAGAAATCCGTATAATCCTCACATTGTCATTTGAATGCAAAACTCTCAAATTCTCGTCGAACCCTAACTTTTACTCCTTGCTTTTTTCAAGTCCAAAATAGTACCAAATGAAGAGGGAATGATGAGTAACCTTGTGGGAACTGAGATTGAAAAATAAACTAATATATTGGAGAGATCCGTGAAGTAATTAGTGAGAGAGAAATAAGAGAGCATGTTTTAGAGAGAGAAAGAGAATGAACAAATGAAGAAACGCTGGGGGAATCCCCCCTCTTAGGTATTTATATAAATAGATGAAAAGACTAAGTTGCTTATCAAAATTTTCCCAAATTTGCATCATGTAACGATACCTTCGAACTGAGTATCGATACTTTTGAGCTGGGTATCAATACTTTTGGTTTAGGTATCGATAATTTCCTTAAAAATTCGATTTTGGAATTTTCCTCAATTTCGAGTATCGATAATGAACGCCACCGCTCATAGAGTTAACACGTGATAATTGCCACAGATCCTCGAGACACATTCTAAACCCCTGAACATGTCTCTCAGGCCTGTAAGGCTGCTTGAGTATCTGTCTCTATATGATTATTTACATAAACTTGTCTTTTAGAGACATTTCCAAATCATCTCCCAAATAATAGTATATTTAGTTTAAAATACATACATGGTATAGAATCAAATTACATTATTTTCTTTCCATAATTAATTACAAATACAATTTATCAAAACATACTCAGTGAACTATAATAAACAAATAGGTGAGTCGATGATGAAAATAACACTTGAGGGCATTACACCCTTAATTGATCACCACCACTCATACAATGCATTTTCTTATTCTCGATCTTCTAAAATTGAAAGGTGAGGGGGTGAGTATGTGGAAATATACTACTTGAGTGGATAAAAATATATTTTTAAGAAAAATCATTTATAAATGCATGTGAAATAATTTTTATTTCAACAAAATCATAGTCTATTATTCAAAATCAATGAGTTGACTTCCTTTCTCGGTGGTTATGTAACACCCCATACCCGGAGATGTTACCGGCAAGTGACGGATTTCCACCATTACCTTAAGTCTCACTATTAATCTAAATGCATATACAAAATATGAAACCACTTGATAAGACATAATACATACTGCACCTACAAGCGATAAGCTTAATTATGAAATAAATAAAATTTTTAATGTATTTCAACATTTTATAATGAAAAGTACATGATACATTCCAATTACCACCTTAAGACATTACTATTTAAACCATGTAGGACTCCTGATGTATGATGAACCCATGAACTCTAATGATTACAGTGTGTACTTCTTGTCCTCTTTTTGTGTCTCAGCTGTACTAAATTATTTTCCTTTTCTTTATAACTACTCATTCATCTTTGTCCATCCTGCAATACTGAAAGGTGAGGGGGGTGAGTCCTAAGGACTCAGTGAGTGGATAAGGTTAAAATAAGAAAATATAAATTAGGAGTAAGAGTACAAGTTTTAAAATATAACATTTAACATTTAATTAAAAATATTCACTTTAAACAATTAAGTATAATGAAATGATTCTATATATAAAAATCAATTCGTGGATGTTCAAATAAAAGTATTTGGGCTTGCCAATAAACTATCTCCCGAGATATTCATCAGTGCACTGCTAATGAATACCTCAAGACCCGCTAACGAGTTATTTTATATCAATGTATAAAATCATTTAGTCCACTCGTTAGCGTTGGCCTGGAGAAGTAATTGCGGTGCCAAACATCGCTTATCCAATCACAACCTCTCATTTGCTTGTTACCAGATGATAAAAGCAGAAATGATAATCTCCCCTTTACTCCTTTCCCGAGCAGGTAAGGGCGAAAATATGATAACCTCTCCCTTATCTCTTTCTCGGGTAAAGGCGGAATCTGTGCACAGACGTACTTAAGCTGAGGACTTGCACCAAAAATCTCGAATATATAATCTACATATAATGTTCATTATATAATTCACATGTTAACACAAATTAGTTTATAACGTCTCAATCCATCCACAGAAACATTTCATGAATATCCAACACATTTTCTAAACATTACTCTTACTTCCAATCAAATTTATTTTCATTACAATATAATACAGTTATAAACACTGAATTTACAAAACAGATTAATATTTCAAATTTAAATTTCAAATTATGTATAACTCAAATATTTCTTCTAAATCATATTTTTCAAATATACGATAAAATATTTATTTTAATAAATTTTTCTAAAATATGCATAAATCAAATATTTTGTACAAATAACATTTTGAAAATAAAAATATCTACTCACTGGTTTGCGCTAAACCGTTTCCAATTTGTCGTCTTGCCGATAGTTGACTAGGCTGACTATCTACAAATATATGTTCTTCTATTAAAATTTATAATCTCATATATTTACTATATTGATAAATAAATATATTAGATCTATCAATAATTCTCAGTAACAAGTCAAAATGTTTCGAACCACCCATTAGCTAGGCCGGAAACCTTAATTTTTCATCTTACTTATCTTAAATAACATTTATCTGCGATCGGGGTAATTTCATCTTTTTGCTGGGATCAATCGACAATGAAGCATAAATTAAATTTTTTTTTATGTTCATCTCTTATCTATCTAATTTATGTAGTTTATTTTACAGTGCCTCATTTGAATTTCTATATATTAATTTATAATTGAATGAACAAACACTGCTCTAGTTCAATTCCATAACAGGACACCAATTTTCTAAATTTTTTTGGGAATTTGTTTCTTGTCAGAAAAATCTAATTTTTGACTATATTATTTCTTGTCATGTCTAGTTTTTGTAACCTTTTACAGATCCTAATTATAATTTCTAATAATTGAGTTATGATTAATTTACAACACACTGTGCAAGTACACGACAATGTGCGGTGCAAAAACAAGCACCTATTTTCGAAATTTACTGCAACTTCGTTTCTATATGAAAAATTTTGATGTTTTTGATATGTTATTATCTTATGTGTCTAGTTTATAAAGAATTTTATTGTGCATTAATTAAATGTCTATAACTCACTTTATGAGCAAAATACTAACCCTTGGTCAGAATTCCAGCAAGCAACCAAACTATCGTCTTGCCGATTTTTTTCTATTTTTACAAAATTCTCAAATATAACATGAATCCACCACTTTAACCACTGTCACACCTATATTACACACCTCAATATACATTATGTCATTTTAATTTCACCATTTCAGTCACTAATGTTGATAATCCTCCTCTCTTCGCATGTTGTATCAGTAAAAAAAATTATATAATCCCACACCTCAAAATTCTTCGTAGCCCACTATCTATTACAACAAAGAATCTTTATAAGTTCATTGAATTTAATAACAGTTTAACAAAAGAGTTCAATTACTATTGTAAAATTTTTTTAAAAATACATATATAAAATAATTTTAAATCTTACATAATCGAAAAAGGGAACTATTGAATATATTTTATTTCTTAATAACTTAAGCATGAATAGAATATATTTTGTTTCCAATCTTTTCCTACACTTTCTTAGTAACTTATGCATGAGTATTACTTAGAGAACCAGAAAACAAACAAAATCAAATTCAACAATATATGTATCTTATCCTTCCACCAAACAACAAATCAAATTCTAAACAAGAAGCTTATTTGTGCTATGGAACCACAAAACCTTTAACACCTCTCAGTTACTCACATCATTAACACTTGATTTCCCTGCCATTCCATAATTATTAGCAGCAGTAAACAATACTTTGTTTAGTCACTTATTCAATCCGAATTTTATTTATTTTCTCTTCCACCCTTAACATCCAAACAAAAAGTCCACCACAACACTCCCTAATACTAAAATTAATCACCATATTTTTATTAAAGAATACCACAAAGCCAGAAAAAGAATCAAATCAAAATCTTGTAGAAAAACAATCCCAGAATTGAATAAACAACCAAAACCCAAGTTTTAACAATACCCCGAATTGAATTTCGAGTCTTTGAAAACACCTAAAAACTAAAATCAAGAGAAATCATGAAATATCTGAAGAATCGTATAAAACATTGAGAGCTTGAACAGAAAGAAACCAAAGTCCAGACTTTAAAACTGACTCTTTTGAGTCCTCTTTCTCTCTCTCTCTCTCTCTCTCTCTCTCTTTCTTTTTTTCCTCAGAAACTCTTTTCCATCTCTGTTTTTCCCATTCTTGGCTTTCCCCCTTTCTCTCCTTTTCCCCCTTTTTCTCTTCCTCTCGGCAAGCATCTTCTTCTCCCTTTGTTGTTTCTTCTCTTCACCTCTTCTCATCTCACGTTTCTCTTTCATTTTGTTCTCTTTCTTTTTCCCCATTTTGTTTTTACATTTTATCCTTTTGCTCTCCTTTCCTTTATGTTGATTTCTCTAGAAACATAAAGAAATGTCTAGATAAAAATAAATAAATCAATTATTTATACACGTACACACACACACACACACGTGTGTGTGTATTTATATATATTGGGCTTAGTATATGGGTTAACACTTAATACAATTTGGTCTTTAATCCTAATAAAAGTTGGGATTTAATTTTAGCTTAACAATAATTGAATTTTGGATTTTATTATTGAGTTTGAATTTTTATTTATTTTATTATATATTTATTTTTATTATTATTATTTTTTTCCATTATATATATATATAATATTTATCCCGAAATTAAATAATCTAATCATATTAAATTTCAAGACTCGTCTCTTTATGTAAATTTCCTACAACACCCATACCTAATGAAATTAATGCTTTACCAATTTAATAAAATCTTGGAACATCAATAACAATCACATACTTAGATATATATTTTACATTCTATGCATAAATTTTGGATTACTATGCATGCGTAATCTCAATTAAGTTTTCTCACAACTTTTGTCAAAACCTTGTCATAAATAAAAAATTCAATAACTTAATTTATGTCAAAATTTTGGGTTTTACAGGTTACCTTGATATTGGTAACCCCAAGACCATTAGTGGGCTTTATGAACAGAAAATAATGCTCATTTAAATAAAATAATTCTTTTTAAGATAAAGAATGCATGCAAATTTTCAAATCTGACCCACTACTGACGTTGATCTCGAGTAGTCATGTGGTGATACTTATGACTGACCTCGACAATCTTGTAGATGGGTAACCCATAACATCCTCCCATATAACTGCCCTACCTGCAACGTACTTACCTAGATGGCCTCTCATAGGTCTATCCCTAGGGTACTTGCATGTAGTTACAATCACATGTAATTTTAGCCCTCCCGGCCATATCACCAATATAAAGACATAATCAAATCCATGTACATAAACATTTATAATTCTTTCATTTTCAACATCAACATTAAACATACATTTTCAATATCAAACTTGGTCTTATGGCCATTCACATATAATTTCAATCTCACAGGCCATTTGCATTTACTTTAAACAACAACAATGATAAATCTATTCCTTATTTTATAAAATAGTAAGTTTCATAAAATATTTTAAAAGTATGAAAATAAGTAAAAATAAATTCATTCACAGAAAAAGGGAGGTCACCATTCCCACATTAATTATATATGTTCCTCTTCTAGGTGCTCGACACCTAATATTACATATATATAATATCATGAATTTTGAGATTCTAAATAATTAATATTTATGCATTAAATGCAATATTTTTGATTTTTGTGTCTAAAATTCCTTAGTCTAGCACATATAACTTTACTAGACTTTCTAATAAAGGTCATTTAACCAATTCCCAACAACGGAATCTCATGACCGTAATTATTCTAAATTTCGTATTTTCATTTAAAATGGTTATACACGTTTCGAGTGTTATTTTATGCTTATTTAGTATTATATAATTGTAATTATCTCAATTCTACACGATTTATATTTTCTTCGCGTTAATCAAGGTAAATTTTCAGGTGAATTGTAAAATTCATATTTCAAATATGTTCAAATCTATAAAATTGAACTTAAAATAGGTTTATATGCATACTTTTAGCTTGTAGAAGTCTTTATAATCCTCACATCGTCATTTAGATGCATAACCCCCAAAGATGGAAAATCTTTTGGCAACTAATTTGGATGAAATCATTGAAGAAATTTTCGAGGTCTAAGGATTTATGTGAGTGTTAGTGAGAGAGAGAGTATTTTTGAGAGAAAAAGATAGAATACTTAAATGAAGAAGACATTGGGGTAGAATCCCACCTTGGGTATTTATAGAAATGGATGAAAAGACTAAATTACTAGTCGAATTTTATCTAAATTAGCTTCATATATCGATACATTTGGGTAAGGTATCGATACTTTTATACTTTTAGGCTGGATATCAATACCTTTAGTCCAAGTATTAATTCATTCTTTAAGAATTTGATTATGAAAATTCCATCAACCTCGAGTATCAATACATTTGCCTTTATGTATCAATCATTCTCTTTTTAATGTATCGATACCTTTGTTGAATGTATCGATTTAGTTTAATATGTAATTAATTTTGAACTCTTTAACTTGCCACGGATCGATACCTTTGATGAAGGTATCGATCTGGTCCATCTTGTAATTTCTTCCCAATTCTTTGACTTGAAAAGTATTGATACATTTCTTCGTAGGTATCGATCCATTCAATGAGTATCGACTTGTATCCTTAATGTATCGATACATTCGAACAATGTATCGATACTTCAATTTCAAGTATCGATCTCTTCATGCTTATGATAGATTTTTGACTTTTTCTATTCATTTTCTAGCACCCAATTCGTTTACCTTTCGGGGCTCAGTTCCTGATCCCCCGGAAGGTGCTAGTGAGATCGCCAAATGCGTTAGCGTGTGGCTTTATTATGAAATCCTTTTTATACGAAATTCCAAATCCTATTTTCAATTTCATTGTATTCTCATTATTAAATTTAAATTCACCTACGCCTTGATAATGTATCATCTACACATTAATTATGCATGTGCGAATATGAATGTCATAAATTGACTACTTTACCCTTATACTTGAAGGACAGGGTTTATAACGTTTACTTTCATGTATTGATCCCCATTTTTTCAATGTATTGATCTGGTTCGACTTGTAAATATTTTCTAACTCTCTGTTTTGCCGTGTATCAATACATTTGATAAAGATATCGATATGGTTCATCTTGTAATTATTTTCAACTCTCTATTTTCAAATATATCGATACTTTCCCTCAAAATATCGATCTGGTCTACTTGTAATTTCTTTCCAAGTCTCTGACTTGCAAAATATCGATACATTTCTTCATAGGTATTGATCTCTTCATTAAGTATCGATTTGTACCCTTCATATATTGATACTTTAGTATGCATATTGATACTCTCAGTTCCAAGTATCGATACTTCATGCTCAGACACACATTTTCATAGAAAATTCAATTTTCTACATAACTTTTAAGCTGAAATCACATATTCTATATAACCAATTTATTTTTTGTTAGGAGCACCACCCCCTGCATCCCCTAAAGGCAATACCCCTTGACCTTGCTTGCTAACTGGTTAGTGAGATCGCTAAGTGCTTCAGTGTAGGGCAATATGCTAAAACCTAATACATGTTAAATTCAACTCATAACATCAAATTCATTATGTTCATATTATTAAACTAAATTCAAATTTACCGAAGCCTTGTAAATGTGTCAATTAATCATGAATAATGCATGTGTGAGAATGAAACTCATACAATAACTATTTTACCCTCACGCTCAAAGAATAGGGTTTAACATAAGTTATATTTGATATTTCATAAAAGTAAAAGTGTAGTTAAAAAGATAAAAAAAATATGCTAAAAATTTGGCATGAGTTTGCTAAAAGTTAAGTATATGTTAAAGTAAATTTAAAGATGATTTGTTCATGATTAGTTAACCCTACTCGCTAATTGGTTAACAAGATCGCTGAGTGCTTCAGCGTAGGGCAATATGAAAAACCCAATACATTTTAAATTTAACTCATAACATCAAATTCATTATATCCATATTATTAAACTAAATTCAAATTTACCTAAGTTTCATAAATGTGTCAACTAATCATAAACAATGCATGTGTGAGAATGAAACTCATCCAATGACTATTTTACCCTCACATTCAAATAATAAGGTTTAACATAAGTTATATTTGATATTTCATAAAAGTAAAAGTGTAGTTAAAAAGATAAAAAAAAAATATGCTAAAAACTTGGCATGAGTTTGCTAAAAGTTAAGTATATATTAAAGTAAATTTAAAGATGATTTGGTATTGAGTTTTTGTAATAGATATAAATGCGGGTTTTTAGGTATTAGTCTTAAACTTGATTCGTTATCATCCTTATTCCAGCTAAATAAATAAATAAATAAATAAATAATAACCACATTCGAATCCGATCACAACATTCTTAAGACAGACAGTATTGTGAGTCAAATAATTATATATAAATAAGGTACTAATTTTTTGTTTTTATACATAAAATAAAATTGTTGTTTCAATTAAGAAACATTTTATTAGAAAAATGTAAATACAAGTTATTATAAGTTAGCATAATTAATTTTGTCTTAATAAGGTCAAACCTTAATCATTCAAGTCATGCCCAAAGTTGGATCTGATTTCTGTAATGCCTTCATTTTCAAAGGCAACCATTATCTCTCTCTCTATTATGAAATAAGATACCAGAGGATAATAATAATTAGGTTTACGAGTTTTCGTATTTCTACAAATAAACACTTAATACCAAAAGGTACCTTAATCATTTCAATAAGGACAAAGCAAGCATCTACCCCTTAATCCGATGGTAAACTCACTTTAAAGTATGGCTTCTCACTTGAGTTCGAATTCTCCAAAATCTAAATGTAGATTTTTGAGTAGCATTATACTATTATGGATAATTGAAATTGTTGGGTTATTCAATATGGACCTAGATTTTTAAGAAACTACAAACTAATACTCAATGTAAAAATTGTTTAATTTGGACACAAATTAAGGGATATCAAACTAGTTGTCATGGGAATCTTTTTCTTCTATACGGCCAACCCTACGATGTGTCAAGACATCCTTGATCAACACTCACTTTTCTGCAAAAATTTCCTACACAAGCCACACAATGCAAGCACACGCAAAGTAACTCAACATAAGACAAGCCAACACAACCACAATACAAAGCAATATAATTACGAAAGTCTCTTGCCCTTAACCATTTTATTAATCATTTAAAAAGGAATACAAAGACCACTCACAACACTCTTATGAATGCTCTCTCAAAATTCTAGACTTTCTCTCTCTAAAACTTTCTCTCTCTAGAACGAGTACCACACTATACTCTCTCTAGACTCTCTTGAATGTTGACAACATACTACCAAGCACTGTATTTATAGTTTGAAGCTAACACCCTTGGCTTCCTAGGATATCGGAGTTTGATGCCTACTCAAACTCTCATTCTGTGCATTACTAGGATACTTAGCAAATTCTAACTCATGCTAGTGTTGCTTGGCTAAAACATTGAGTCCACACATGACTCAACTTGCTAGCAAAGTGGCGCACCACAACTGTAAGTCTATGACAAACCTCCTCCACTTGAAGAGCCCAACGTCCTCGTTGGATCGGCGAGGTAGTCATTCACTTGTTTCTCGAACTGCCACAATGTGATGTCTCACTCCCAACTTGCATCCGCTGCCCTTCCCCATTTCTATTAAACCAAGTAGTCCATTCTTAGGTTCTTTTTACTTTGCCTAATAGTCCGATGATTAAGGATCTTTTTGACCTCTTTGTCAAATTGCTTCCAAATCACTAGAGGAGCTTGCTTAGCTTATTGTCGCTCAGCATCAACTAAGTCTTTGTGAAAGGGTTTCAAGTAACTTATATTCACTGTTGGATGAATTTTTAACCTTTCTGACAACTTTAGTTTGTAAGCAACCTTGCATACTCTCTTCACTACTTCGAAGGGTTCATCATACTTTGGCACCAATCCTTTGTGATCGGCTTTGCTACTTATCTTTTTCCAAATCTACAAAGTTTTAGCAACACCATATCCCTCTTGCTGAACTCTAAGTTTCTTCTCTACGCATCAGCATATTTCTTCATTCGAAGAGATGCCTTGACTAGACTTTTATAGGCTAACTCAATCAACTCTTGTTTGTCTTGTGCAAGCTTGTATGCTACTGGACACTTCATCTCAGTGTTTTATTTGGCCACTTCTTATGGCGTGTGAGGTTACTGCTCCGTCACCAATTCTGCTGGACTTATCTTTATGGAAGATGATTTATGTATGTTGTAGCAAAACTGGGCCGAATCAAGTAAATCTAACCAATTTTTTTGACTCGCCGTCACATAATGCCGCAAGTATTCTTCAAGTAGTGTATTCACCCTCTTAGTTTAACCATCAGTTTGAGGATGATTTGCTGCAGAAAACTTAAGTTCTGTGCCCATAAGATTAAAAAGTGAAGTCCAGAATCTAACTGTGAACCTTGCATCTCTATCGCTCACAATGTCTTCTGGCACTCCAAAATACTTCACTACATGCTTGAGGATCAACTTTGCTGACTTCTCCACCGAACATGCTTGCGGTACGAGTATGAAGATGGCATACTTAGAAAATCGATCAACCACGACCAATATCAACTTGTACCCATCTACTGACTTAGGCATTCTCGATATGAAATCCATTGAAATCAATTGTCATGGTCTCGCTGGTATCAGTAATAGTTGAAGAAGTTCCGCTGGTCTTCTTCTCTCAGTCTTGTTTAGTTGACACACTAGACATGTCTTAACATTATCCTAATGTCTTCTTTCATCTTGGGCCAATTGTATGACCTTTCTAGTAAAGCCATCATCCGCTCAACACCCGGATGTCCTGCTCATTTTGTATAGTGCGTCTCTCACAGCAATACTTACATAAGTCTCCACCACTAGGAACATACACCCTTCCTCTTCTAACATAAATCAACCCATCTTCAAGCCAATATTGTCGCACACTACCCTTCTTGATTTCATCTCGTAACTGCTGGTATGCCTTGTCATTTTTTGTATGCTGCATTACATGGTCAATGAAATCCGATGTGGCGGTCGAAAATGCAACCACATAGCCTAACACTTCTTTTCAGCTTAATATGTCTGCCACTGAGTTTTGTTTACCTGCCTTATGTACCCACACAAAATCAAACTCTACAATAAACTCTTGCCATCTTGCTTGTTTGGGTGACAATTTCTTCTGAGTTTTGAAGTAAATATTGGCTACATTATCTGTCATGACTATGAAATGCGTTTCCAGCAAGTAATGCCTCCACGTTATCAAACAATGTATCACTGCTGTCATCTCTTTCTCATGGGTTGAGTACCTTTATTTCGCATTTTTTAACTTTCGACTTTCGAAAGCTATGAAATGCTTGTCTTAAACTAATACGCCACCAATGGCCCTGTTCGATGCATCCATCCATAACTTAAATGACTTATCAAAATCCAGTAGCTTGAGTACTGGTTCAGAAGCCACTGCCTCTTTGATCTCATCGAATACTTGTTGGCATGTTTTCGTCCATTCCCACTGTTTCTCCTACTTTAGCAAATCCGTAAGTGCGCTTACTCTTTTTGAGTAGCCCTCAGTGAACTTTCTGTAGTAGTTTGTAAGTTCAAGGAATGATCTCAGTTCTGGAACTCTTGTTGGTGCATGCCAATCGAGATTGCCTTGATTTTTCTCTTATCTATGCGAATTTTTCTACTACTCACCCGATGCCCTAAGAATAGTACTTCTTGCTAACAAAACTCGCACTTCTCCTTCTTTACATAAAGCTTGTGTTCCCTTAACTTGGCAAACACTTGCCTTCGATGCTAGAGATGTTCTCTGAAGGTCTCAGTATATATCACGATGTCGTCGAGATATACCACCACACATTGATCAAAGAACTTATATAGCACATCATTCATTAGGTTGTAAAAGGTTGCTGGCGCGTTGGTTAATCTGAATGGCATTACCAAAAACTCGTATGATCCATATCGAGTTACGTACGCTGTATTGGATTCATCTCCTTCCGCAATTCTAACTTGCCAATATCCTGACTGCAAGTCCAACTTCATGAAGTAAGAAGTTCTTTCCAATCGATCAAATAAATTTGCCACATTAGGGACAGGATATTTGTTCTTAACTGTCACTTTATTGAGTGTGCGATAGTCTACACACATCCACATCGAGCTGTCTTTTTTCTTCTAAAATAGCATTGACACCTCATAAGGTGCTTTTGAAGGTTGGATGTACCCCGCATCTAATAGCTCATCTAGTTGCCTCCGCAATTCCATTAATTCAACTGATGTCATTCTATAAGGAGCCTGAGCGGGTGGTCTCGCTCCTAGTTCCAACTCAATATAATGATCCACCGCATATCGTGGGGGTAACTCTTTGGGCAACTCTGGTGATATCATATCAGCAAATTCGTCTAACACAACCTCATACTCATCAAACACCTCCTCGACTTGATCTAGCTTGATCTTGACAAGCGCCACTATGTAAGACATCTTCCTTTGCTTCAATACTTTGTTAAATTGTATGGCACTTTGGGGTGATGGTCCCGTTTTGCCATTTTCCAAGAACTCACACCGCACACGTTTTGGTGTTTTGTCGATAATAAAAAGACTTCTTATGTGTGACATCACATATGCTATTGCTCCCATAAATAACTTTAAGCCAAGAATGAGTTCGAAGTCTTCGAGTGGAAGGACAAAAAATCTCACTTTCTCCTCCTATGTCTCAATCTTCAATGTGCTTATGGCTATACCCCACATTGCCATATTTGAAGAGTTCATGGCCCATACCGCGCATTGCGTGCCTTCAACTTTCAACCCTAACTACCCTATCTCTCAGTTCGTGATCAAGTTATTCATGGCATCTGTGTCCAACATAGCTCGAACTTCTCTCTCATTAACATATGTCGTTACGTACATGAGCCCTCGATAAGATTCGTCAATTTGTAACGCATTGCATCTCTGTTGCTGCAATGGGTTTAACTTTGGCACATTAGTTTCGGCCTCATGTTATGCCTATTGTTCGATTGTTGCATTCAGCTTGGCTTGTTTTAGGCACTCTTTTGCCCTATAGGGTCTACCATAAATAAAACACCTCAGTTTCCATTACTTATGCGACTTGGCTTGACTTGATTCTCATTTCTCTTTTTTGCCCTTGCCCTTGAAGTTCTTAGCCTTTTTCTTCTTCTTGCCATCATTAGTTTTCTTTTCTCGTTTTGAGGCCCGATCTTGTAGTCAATTAACCCATTAGTCGCTGTAAGTGCCACAGGTAAGTCTCTCACGCCTTGCCTCCGTAGCTCGGTTTGCGCCCAATTTTACAAACCTGAAATAAAATTGAAGAGCTTGTCATCTTCTAACATGTTAAGAATATCTAGCATCAATGAGCTAAATTCTTTCACATAATCCCGCACTGTTCCGATGTGCTTCAATCTCTTCAACTTTTCCCTAGCAAGACACACGGCATTGCTTGGTAGGAATTGAGCCTTCAATCCCCTCTTCAATGCCTCCCAAGTTTGGATGGGTGGTCTTTGCGCCTCAGCATCCTCACTCAGCCTTGTACGCCACCATAACTTAGCATCACCAGTGAGGTACATGCAAGTTCTGTCTACTTGTTCCGACTCCGGAATATGGCTTGCCCTGAAATACTGTCTTATGTCCCACAAGAAGTTCTCCAACTCCTTTGCGTTTCGTTCCCCAGCAAATCTTTTTAGCTCGGTTACTTTCACTTTCAAGGAAACCGTTTTGGTTTGTTGAGGCATGTTGCCTAAAGCCCTCTTGATTACCACCACCTCGGTATCAAGATCCCTTACTTGCTCCCTCAAAGTATTATTCGCAGCAATCAAGTCTTCGCCCGCAGTGCCGATCCACTCTTAATAATCTTTCTCAAGATTCTCATAAAGCCTTTTTAAATCCACCATCTCCTCCCTCAATGCCACTATCTCTGAGGCTGCTGTTCGCATCTCTAAGGCCATGACTCCTATCTAATCAACCAATGTTGATGTATCGGGTGCAAACGCCCTAATAGCTTTATCCACGCAATCTAACCGGTCTTTAATGGTATCTCTCACTATTGTATTGTTGTTTTCGCAAGTAAGCGCGGTTATCCCCTAAACTGTGCTTTTCAGCCTAACACGGTTCTGATACCAACTGTCACGGAGCTCTTTTTCTTCTATATGGCTAACCCTGCAATACATCAAGATACCCTTGATCAGCACTCACTTTTCCACACAATGTAAGCACAAGCAAAGCAACGCAACACAATACAAAATAAGCCAATATAACCACAACACAAAACAATATAATTACAAAAGCCTCTTACCCTCAACTTTTTTATTAATCACTTAAAAAGGAACACAAAGACCACTCACAACACTCTTATGAATACTCTCTCAAAATTCTAGACTTTCTCTCTCTAAAACTCTCTCTCTAAAACGAGTACCACGCCATACTTTCTCTAGACTCTTTTGAATATTGGCAACACATTGCCAAGCACTCTATTTATAGTTTGAAGCCAACACCCTTGGCTTCCTAGGGACATCGGAGTTTGATGCCTACTCAAACTCTCATTTTGTGCATCACTAGGATACTTAGCCAACTCTAACTCATTTTAGCATTGCTTGGCTAAAATATTGAGTCTGCACATGGCTCAACTTGTTAGTAAAGTGGCACATCACAACTCTAAGTTTATGACACCAGTACCCACCTAATGTAAACTAATGGATAACACCAAGTAATACTATTTTGGTAGATTCCTAACTACGATATTCGTAAAGAAAAAAAATAAATTTTTATATGTAAAATTAAGAATCTAGATATTATTATACTAAGATACCATACATCACAAACAAGATAACAACAAAAGTTGAATGGGATAATTGCATTAAACTTGACAAATGAAAATCAATCATCTCTAGATATGAAAAAAAATTAGGGGAATACTATATTAGGAATGATACTATACTGCTTTTCATACTTCAACGGCAAAGAAGTAGTTTTAGCTTTGCACTATCTTTCTCAAAATCATTCATGATTTGCTATTTTGTTTGCAAAAAAAGTTTGATTATTTATTTTCTGAATTGACGATCTATTCTTGTTACTATGTCTTCATAAACAGATCTCCAGCTGCGTGTAAATTCTTATAAAATAGCTAGTATATATGAAATAGATTACTTTAGTAAAGCAGAAACTCTTCCCCAATCTAAACTTCCATGCCTAAACCCTTACCATGTTTATAGAAACCCTATTTTTACCTTTATTAAATCTGTAAAAACTATTATTTCTTCTCCCTCTTCTAAATGTAAAGAATATGTATAGTGTTCCAACTTTAACGCCAACAAACTCCAGTCACCTCATGCAGAACAACTAGTTCCAATTGAGTTCTCTGACCACATGATCTCTACCTGGAAAGAATAAGGATATACACACCTGCACTTCAGTGGAATCATATTTTCCCTTACGTTCCATGCTCGAAAAGGTCTTGCGAGAACATCTTGCATCACCTTGCTTGACACCAAATTTCCAAACTATGAACATGCCTCTAGATGACCTCCAACTCATAACCTATTTAAAGCTACAAGTCCAGATCACCGGTGTAATCCCATCAGGTTCATCCACTACCAGATGGTGTATAAAGTACAAGATCACACCATGGACATCACTTTACCTAACTGGATCGCTGATTCCATCTTCCTACATATGGAATCCGGCCAGGTTCCTAGCTGCATATATGTTCCTAAACAGATATCTCGTCAACAACTACAAAAATTGTTACCTACTACATAGATGACAAATTATAAAGAGAATCATCAAGTAGTAACCACATAAGTACAAATCAGCTCATATGAGCCCATATTTAAATATTCACAAAGCAAAAAACTTCATATCTGCTTTAATTCAACCCCAGCATAATGATCTGATGTTACTTTTCCTATACAATATATGATCTTTGCTCCTCAACCTGAGATCTATGCTTTTGATGAACACAGAAACCCTATTTGGCTCCTCCAACCTCATGACCCAGATAATCCCCATTGTTCCTGTCCAGCTTACATAGAAGATGCAGATCCATACCAATAATGCCCTAATTTAAGAAGATCTTACAAATCTCATCGACACCTTCTTGATGGACACAGAAGAATACCCAAAAAGCCCAAACCCAGAACTTCAGATGAGTTCTATAAAGACTACAAAAGAGACGTACCAGGATATGATACTTTCGGTGAATCCACTAGTCGATATCAATTTATAGTTCACTACACCAACCCTCTATCATCAACAGATCCTTCACTAGTACCTATTAGATTGGACGACAACGATTAACCCTCTCAAGAAGATGATGATGATGACATAGAAGTCATCCTGGTCAAACCAAAACCAAAACACCAAGGTCTACCTCCAAATCCTCCACTAGTTCCTCCAGAACCAGACCCTTATAAACCCAAACAAATCTAGTGCCCCAAACTTAAACAAAAATGAAACCCAAAGTTAGAACCCAAACCAAAACCCCCACCAATCACTATGTACCAACTATTTTCTTCCCAAACACCACAAACTACTAAACCCTTTCTACCTCTTTTCATCACCTAAGATTTCCCTCCTCTCAAGGCACAAGAAAATCCAATTACCAGAGAAAAGTCCGTTTAAAAGATTTAACCTCCAACATTCAGAATAGCAAATGGACAACCATCTCAAATCTCTTCAGTAGAAGCTGTACTAAACTGACAATCCCAGAACGCAGCAGTACAAAACCAGTACCTACAAAAGATCGATGCTACAGCAACTAGAGTTGAGACCAAGCTTGCTCAACAACAAGAGCTTAAGCCCATTGATGTACTCAAGAAAAGGATGGAAGAACTGCATCACATCATCATGAATCTCATTGCCAATCAAATGCCATTTGGTCAATACAAACAAGAAATAGATAATCTTAAGAAACAACTAACCTCTCTAAAATAAATGATTCAACAGCAACAAGCCTTTACACCCCCTCTAATCCAGAACCACCACACTTTCTCCCTCTCATGTCTCAACCATTACCCTTTCAATAATCTGCGTATGCAAATCCCTTCAGAGATTCCAATTTCATACTCAGACACAGAGACCAACCACAACCAAAACTTAAGAAACAGTCAAAGACACAACCTCTGCCCTACTCCCAATTCTATACATCTCTACCGCCCTAGTATTACCAACCATCTACCTCATACCATTAGCTTTCCTCTTTACAAGAAACCCCAACCTCATTATCTCCTTCAGCCTTACCCGAACAACAAATCAACCTCAGATGACCATAAATCCCATCTTTACCTAGTTAACTAAAGCAGCAGTAAATGCAAAAAATCAACAAGCTGCAACCAGAGCATATTAGAACAATATGCTCGATAAAGCCGCAGCTCAAGTAGAAGCAGAAGGAAACCAAAGTGTACATCAAGTCAATCACTACACTAATGACTCCTCCTGTTCCTTATCTTTCACTCCACAATCAGACAGTGAACCAGAAGTTCAATAGAACTGCCCCACCTTTGTTCACCCAGTCTATACCCAACAAACTAAAATCTCTTACCCTCAACCTACCGTCCAATACCCTTCTGATGAAGATATTGCCTCATCAGGCCATCATTCTCCTCAACCACAAACATACTCCTATGTCCCCAACCCACAAATGTTGGGTTACTTTTGATGATTGCAGATTAGAAGACCAGTGAAACCGCATCCATGAAATGACTTTATAGTGCAACACACAAATGTTGAGACCAGACATATCAGCAAAGAAAGTCATTCTAGACGTTGTCACTAGGATGACAGGCTCTCTCAGAGAATGGTGGCTAAAACTTGGTGACTATCGACAAACTCAAACAGTCAATATAGGTGATATCAATAACTTCATGTTTTTCTTCTACGCAAAATTCCTCGGTGGGCCAGTACACTCAGAAGATAAAGCACGCGAAGAGTTTTTCAAACTCAAGTGTTGCTCTTTCAAGCCACAAGACCTCAACAAACACTTCAAGATGGTCAGAAAATAATTCTACCTCATTGATAGACTCAACAACCCTAATCTCAAACAAGCTTACCTGAACCAGCTCCCTAAACCCTTTGGCTTAAAGACATTCAGATTCTTCTTCTCCCAAAGACAGACTTTGGCAAATGTCTCTCTCAGAAACCTTTATCACCATGTTCTCCTCTAGCTACAGAAGCTTTACAACAGCTCCAAGTTTCGCAAAGAATTTCAAGTCTTACAGAAAAAATTAGGTCTAGTTTATGACAGATAAGACCTTAAGATTAAATGTAAGAAAGACTCTCAGAACTGTGACTGCTCCTATAAGCACAAAAAGAAACATTTTAGGAGATATGGTGGTTCCAAGTACTCCTCTAAAAAACCCAAGTTCTGAACCAAATGTTTCTTCGGAAAGAAACAAACCTTCACCAAACCAGACCATTATTTCATATGCAAAAAGAAAGGCCATTTTGCAAATCATTGCCTCAAAAGCTCTCATAGGAAAAAAAGTCCACTAAATGATCTCCCAATTCTATCCTAGAGACATTAGCTCAGATCTCAAATCCATCTTTTCAGAAGAAGAAGAATATATAGAGGACACACTCTTCATCATCATAAATCCAAACACAGAAACACCACATCCTCTGATAATGAATCATCTGATTCTTATCAGTCTTATCAACTCTTACCAACATAGCCTTCCCAAATAGCCTTATCCCATTACATTATTCCCAATGTTCCAGTCCTCATCTGAACCAATAAATATGACAAACCTATATACCTCATAACCCTCATTGACACAGACGTAGTTGCCTCTATCCTCAACCCTACAAAACTCCCCAAAGAATACTAGAAGACTCACAAACAGTATTTCAAAGCAGCAAACAATGAGACGTTCTCTATGAACCTTATTAGTAAGAGAGTCCCGATCTAGTTTTTCCCCGAACTACTAATCTAACACAAATTCCTTCGCTCTTCTCTTCCAAACTGAGATGTCATCATAGGATTTGATATCTTAACCTCACTCTTCCAAAGAAAGGTTTTCCTTAAACCTGAAGGGTTACTATACAGGTTCTATTTCCATCCACAGATCCAGGCCAAGACTATTCAAGACCACAAAACCACACAAATAAAAGCCTTAACCCAGATCAATATCCAAACCCGACCCACAAACAGACTTATTCTTGAAGAAGGAATGACCAATTATAAAAAGATACATAGACTACATAGACTACACCAGTCTACTACCCTAATTTCCCTTCCTTTCAAAATATTTTCTCCTATCCGAGACTACATTGCCGCCACAGATCTAGCATTCCAACCCCTTGAGGTATAAAGTTTAATAGCAGACTCAAGCTTTTTCCAACCTCAGACATGGAAACTCCGACTTCGACACTACAGATCGCAAGTTCTTATTACCCAAGGAACCTTTGACCTCGGTAACCTAAAACAAGTTCATCTTGCTTTCCTATTTATAATGCTATTCCAAATCAAAGATATTCCCAGAGACTTCTCCACTGAAAATACTTTATAGTTCTTACGGTATTTGATGCAAAATCATACCATCGGTATTAAATTTCATGTCATAGATATACTCAAATGGTTTGATACTACTTAATATGGACCAGCTCAATCATACATCAAACTATCGCTCGAAAATCCTTCCGGCAGATTCGCTATCTTTCTTACCTGGTTCAACACCTTGTTAAATTGGCATGGTTAATTTTAATACTATTCGATAAGAAACATTAACTTACGAGTAAGAAGAACCAACAAGCATTGCATCCTAACATTCAAAAGACAAAGTGTCCTATGCGGTAGTATAAGATTACAACACTTTACAACACTTTCCCCAAAACGACGAATACGATATCTTTTCGTACAGTCTTGCCCGATAGAAACAAGTACATTCGCATGAATACAGAGAATATCAGAGCATGATATCTGAAATAAACTCCTGCATCCCTCTTCAAATACGGCCAACATTTGCAGAAACAATATTATAGGAATATTACCCGAAAAACTATAACTTTCAAAACAGACAATACAGAAAGGTTTTCCTCAACAAATAAGATGAATAAAAAACAAGTACAAGTGGAACCCCATCACTTCACCTCGGTCTTATCTTTGAATATTGGCAAAAGCAACTCAAGGACCCTTCAGACCTACCAAACCAAAGTATTCAACCACCGGACCCATCAGGCATTGATTTTCAAGATTTTCAGGACCCATGGGAAGATTATTATGCCAACCCCGGACCCATAATTTTTGGAAAGAATTGATAAAAAAACCAAATGACAATGACACCTCATCTACTTATGCAGATGAGATAAATATGTCTACTAGCCCTTAGTCCAGGTGTTTATTATGTTTATGTAAGTAATGACGTCATAACCTATTAATAATGAAATGAGACAGTCCTGTATAATTATGTGTGGAGTATGCCAAGAATATTCCTTATTCTTGAGTTATAAATAAAGATTTGCTCTCAAAATAAAAAAAGAAAAGGAAGAAAAAAGAAAAGAACCCTTGGAAAACACTGAGTTTTCAAAATTCAATGACTTTTTAACTCTTCCTTCTTAGATCTTCAATTTTTTAAATAATTTTCAAAATATTTTGATAAACAAAACCAGCAAATCTTGAATATTGAGAGTATGCTATCTGCTCGCCTTCTTAGATGATTTTGCAAATCAGAAATCAAGCTCCGATAACTTGTAACCTAACGATCCATGTTATTAGACTTAAAAAGTTTATCTTATTAATATCATAAAAGTTACGCTTTAGTAAGTCGCAAATGGTGCGTAGCAGTAGCTAGAATACCTTGGCATCAAAAGACAGATTTCACTCCTCTATCTAGTATACATGATATGTTGTGAATAAATCAAATAAGATACTTAAATTGTAATGTTAATTTGGAATCTCATGTGCTAATATTCGACAGTTTCATGGTTAAGAACTTAAGTGGGACCGTGATAAAAAAAAAAAATGGGCTCCCAAGTAGCAATTTCCATGACCCACAATCTGTGATTGTACTTAGTGGGGGCATTTCAACAAACACATTGTAAAATAAGTAGTAGGGCTTGGCCCATGGGGAAATAGCATGAAGTATGAATGAAGATGGACAAATACCGTGTAGAAGAAACAATGGAGAATGGGACCCCATGCCCTTAGCCATGGCATAAGAGAACAAGTCATGTGCTAAATCTTGGCTTGAGCCATTGGTTCAGTTCAGCCCCTTGAACAAGCTTCAAAATTGCCCATAAACTACTAATTTTTGTCAATCTTACAGTAAAAAAGAACTAGTTGCGACATATCATATGTCACTTGCATTTCACTATCATTAATAAGGTAGGGATTTCATACATTTAGTTCATTCTAAAAATAAATTATTTCTTTTATTATATTTCTCAACTCTTTTATCCAATTTATAATTATAAAATTATATTTTAATTTTTTTTAAAAAATTATAAGAAAAAGCTTAAAAATATAACCAAAAGTGTTAGAAAAATGTATCTTACGTCTAAATGTAAAGTAACACTGCCCTCATTAATAAGAGTTGTGGATCATGTTATACAACTCTAAATTTTTTGAGTATCTTATTGAGTTCTATTAAAATATAACAATTTTGAAATGTGCAAGGAAGTTGTTATTTATTTACACAAATTTTTATTCCATTTGTAAATTGTTGAATTGATTTTATATTGAATAATTGAGATTTCAAATACTATGATTATGAACAGTGGAGTACTCTTTATTAACATTTTTCATGAAATTTTTCTTTTAATTGTTTTTGGATTCAAAAGTAAATACTGGATTAAATAAACAAGGGTTTTGAAGATTGTAGTGCAAAGAGTGATAATCATGTATGAAATTTGTCAACTTTCTCAGAAAATGTTTTGTTCTAGACTCAAATGAGCAAAAGATTTCCATTTTCTAAAACAAATTCTGACAAAGAAAAGAAATCTGCACGATTAAAGGTATGCAACATATTTGGATGAACCCATTAAATGTTATCACTTAAAAATGAAAGGTTGGCCTTTAAAGGGAGTTCTGGAAATATGCCAGAAGAGAAAGCGTATAATCTATCACCCCAGCAAGTTGATCTTGTTCAGATTTTGAAGTTGGCAATAAATTTTTGGAGTTACATTAGTCTTTTAAGGCAACTGCTAAACCAAAGAAAAAAAAAACACTTCTACTGTTGCCCCCACTACTCTCTATACTTTGTTCCCTTTCAAATAAGCATTTCTGACATTTAAACCAGAAATAGCAAAGCTTTCCACATCCCACGAGACTACAGTTGAAAATTGTAATGAAAATTTTGAAAAGTTGTAGGATATAGCTGAATGTATTGTAACGCTTTGCTTATGTAATAAAAACCTTGGCTTACAGATATAAAGGTAAGTAATGTACAATAATTGAAATATTTCTCCTTTTTATAGCATATAATATAACATAAACTTTGCATAATTGATACATAATAATATGTAGAAACCCACATGGAAGGAGTCCAAAAAAAAAGTCTCATCTCCATGTGAATTTCTTTCTTCTAAGAAAAAATACACTTAAATATATGAATTTAGGTCATTTGTCAGTGACATCTTCAAGCAAACATAATTACTAAAGATCATATGAATAATGAATAATATCAATGGACAAAAGAGCTGAATATGTTATTATTTTTTCAGCAGAAGCTCCATAAACGAATATCTCCTTCCTCAAAAAAGTAATCATCCATCAATGGTGGAAGATGATCAAATGATGAAACTCCATTGATGAACATTTGATGATGATCAACATACTTAGGTGATTGAATCCAATCAAAATTATACCAATTAGGTTCCATCACAGAAATGGGTGGTTGATCATTGTAGGACCCAAATGATTGAATCAGCAACACGTCATCATCAGGTTGATCAGACGGTGAGGAAGACGTTGATGGAGATGAGACTGATGATGATGATGTTGTAGTAGTAGTATAGGAAGAAGAAGAAGGAAGAGGAGGTGATAATATATGTGGGTTTGAGGTAGTAGTACTGGTAGCAGCATTGTCAACAAAACTATTATTATTGGCAGCAGTGGCAGCAGAGGCAGCAGCTGCAGCAACTCTTTGGATCGATTTGGGAGACATAACAGTATGATCTTCAGGAATGTTGTAATGAGAAGAGGAAGAAATTGGAAAGTTTAGATTTGCTGAAGAACCTTTGAGACATAAAAGTGCAGCATCATAAGCTCTTGCAGCTGCTTCTGCTGTAGAGTAAGAACCTAACCATATTCTTGTTTTCTGATTTGGTGCCCTAATTTCTGACACCCATGACCCCCAACTTCTCATTCTCACTCCCTTGTACTTCTTCTTGCACAATGAAGAAGTTGAAGTAGATTGCATTTGTTTTGACAATGTTTCTGGTTGGATCTCCTTCTGCTCAGTCTTCACCATTTTAGACTGCTAAAAAATTGACCAAACTAAACTGAATCAATCGATCTATCAAAATAAAAAGTTGTCTTGGTGAGTGCTCGATGGAAAGAAGGTAACCAAGGAATATTGATCTATAGGGTGAACCTTTTGGGTTCTTTTTTTGTTGTTGTGATGAGGAAAGCAGTGTAGTGAAGGTGAGGGAGGAATAAAGGATGTATTTATAGAAGTGGGTATGACTTTTTTAGAGGATCTTTTTAGTTTAAGGAAAGAGTATGAATAAGAAAATAATGGATTACAGATGGAAAACTGTGTTGCTTCTTGCTTTCTTGGAAACTGACATAATTCTCTGGCAAGGCATAGTAAAATTAAAATTAAAATGAAGAAACGGTAAACTCACTCAACCCACTTGTTGCATGTTTATATATCAAAAATATAAATAAAAAAGATTGTCTATATATTTACAAATTACAGCTGTGTGGAGGATATTTGAAAGCCATTTATGCATGTAGTCAACACACCATGATTGTTGAAAGCAAATAAACTCTCTGGAAAAGTTGAAAGGGCTAATAGCATTTGAGTTCCTAATTAAGTAACCCATAATGTAAAACCCTTCGATGAAATGACCGAATCACTCTTATAATTTTAAATTTTGACTGTCACAATATAAGAATAAATAACTTAAAACTTTATATTTCAATAGAGAACACGCATTAGTCGGATGATTTTTACGTTGTTGTCTTTAAAAGAGGATAATGATTTAAATCTCACTATTTGCCATAAAAGAAGAGTTTCTTCTAAAATTTTATACCAGATACTTTAGTCGCATTATAAAAACTAAAACTTTATATTTCAATAGAGAGCACCCATTAGTCGGATGGTTTTTATGCTCTTGTCTTTAAGAGATTATAAGGATTTAAATCTCTCTATTTGTCATAAAAGAGAAATTTCTTCTAAAATTTTATACCAGACACTTCAGTTGCATTACAAATAATATGATTTAGATTTTAGAATAAGTTTCACCTACATCCTAACCAAAAAAGTTTCAATGATAAAAACGAATAGAAAAATAGAGGTTAAGGACCTAATTGATATAAATAGGTAAAATATGTTTTTATTTATAAACTCAGGAAATTAGATGTTATTGTTCCAAAATTGGAAGGTTCTCAAGTATACACAATATGGCATGGAATGACTCATTAAAGTTGTTCTTAAAGTTGTGTTACAAAATAATTCAATGACTTTTTACTTGATCCAGCTTAAAAGTGTGAAATTTTCTGAAAGTGTTAAAAAACTTTTTAATAAAAAGCACATGAAAACTAGCAATTTTTTGGAACCCCTATATGCACCAATCAGAAACCAGCAAAGCAGTGAAAAGCTTAGCCGGTGGCTTCTAGTTCTAGAGTTTTTCTCTGACTTAAACACCGAGTCTTCCCCTTCCCCAGTTGACACCCGACAAATAAAATTAAGAAAAAATAAAATCCAATGGCAGATTAGAAATTTCACCATCTGGGTTTTTCATTAATTTATATATTATGTCTATTTTTGGGTGAAGATCATATCTTAATAATGTAGATTATTAACTGTTCAATAAAATATGAGTACTAAAAAGAGAGAGACATAGGATTCTTCCTCATGGCAACTTCCAGGATCTGCATATCATGTTAAATTAGGCTTGAACAGTGAGAGTTACTTGATAAATTGAAGGAATATTCATTGTCTGCTCGAAGTATCCGCCGATGTAAGTTTATTATGTATGCGGAAAACAAACCAGCTGTTGCTAGTCTGTCTCGCAGCAACTCTAAAACCGCGTCATGGGCATGCAAAATGAAAATACGCCTCCTTCCCCATCTCCTTTTCTTCTCTTACCAAATAATAAATTATGATTAGCACAGCTCAACCGTTCTTTGCTTAGCTGCGCTTACGCCTGCATTACTTGACTTTCGTCTTTGTTTTTCTATGCATGTAATATAATTGGGATAATAACATAAAGGTCTCTGAGTTTTTATACTTTTAAAAATAAAGACATAAGTTTTCTATTTATATAAAATAAGGACTTAAATCCATGAATATTATTCAAATGATTAAATTACTCTTTAACTGTCTTGAAAATTTACCTTCACAATATAAGAGTATATTGCTTTAACACAAAAGGGTATTCAATCATTTTAATAGCAGCCAACGAACCTATTTGATATAAATAGATAAATTATATATCTCTAAAGAGATAATTTAGTTGGTTTGATCTTTTACTGTAAAAATAAAAGATCAAAGACCGATTTGTGTTTGTTCACTGCGTTGGTGTAGGATGGGGTTTGCGTTGTATGAAAATTAAAAAAAAATAGATAAATTAAAATTTTATTTATAAAATATTAGAGATTCGGACGTTATTTTCCTATATATATAATGTATGCCTATTTTCTTTCTTCTTTGATAAATTCGATATTGGGATTCTGTGTGGTACGGCAAAATACAAAAATCAAGTAATCAACTGCTTTTCCTTTAGTGGGTAGCTTTGGAAAATTGCCAGCAAAGATGGTGTGGGCATGTTCCATTGGAAGGAGCACAAAAGACACATTCTAAGTATGGACATAGATAAATAGGCAGAGTTTTGTTTGGTGAACTAGTCTAGTTTCACACTTTGAATTGAAAACCTAGCAAGGGAGAAATAGTTTTGATTCTAACTTTCTATATTTTGCAGCATGGAGAGGAGGATTTGGGATTTTGTCAACTTTCCAGCACAATTGTCCATGCAAATAATGGCAATTGGCCATTGGTAAATGTGAGAAGAGCAAGGGTTTATACGATAGTTGAAGAGTTAAGTCTCCTAAAATTGACCCCATCTTTTGAGAGAAAGAAAGATAATGCATGCCTATAATATTATTGCTTTTGATAATAGAGAAAATGTTGAAGAGCAGAATGATTTTTCTAGATAAAATAAAGTCATAATAAATATTCACGTAGAACATTTTGGATATGACATATATATGGAAGGTTTTTTATTTTTATTTTTATTTTTA
>JAXCLQ010000002.1:10621225-10701064 GCA_035584115.1 Cedrela odorata | reverse complement strand
TTTTTATTTTTATTTTTATTTTTAACATTTGATGTTTAACTAATTCTTGATATATATCAAAGGTTCTTTTTTAATAAATAATTTAATGAACAACGTCGAAAATTTTATAAGAAATGATTGTGCATGTTGTACGATTTTATAACATTTTGTAAATAAAATTAAAGTTGTGAATTAATACGATAGCCCAATCTGAGTACATCATTCATCATAACTAAATAACATTTATTTATTAAGTTATTATTAATTATTTGACGTCATGTAGTATTATTATTTATCATAGTTTATCTAAACAATATTGTGTGTGTGTGTGTTAGGATAAAAAATTTTAATTTATTACACAATTTATATATTATTAATTAATTATATTTGAATAATTGAGATTGTATTTTTATGTGCATTAATTATAATATATTAATTATATATATTATATTTAATTTTAATTATTAAAAAATACTTTTATTAATTTTTTATGTGTAGATGCTTTCCCTGCCCCGAAATTCAACTATGACACCACTAAATCTTTCAATTTTATTTTTTTCTCAAATTCCACGTATAGATCTCCATCAAACTTATAATTAAATGCAAAGGGCCAGACAAGAAGTAATATATATACATATATGGATTTACTATTCATAGTCACTCTCACTCATTAAATTTTGTTTATATATGGTTGGTAAGAAGCAGCCATTCAACAGTCAAAATTTTCCAAATCACAGCTCAAAAGCATTATGGATATATAACTAATACTTTTTCACTTTCAAACTTTCAACTTGTGAAAGTCAAATGCCTTCTTGTCTTTGGCATACATTAAATAAATAAGAACATCTAAACATTTACCATATTCTACATAATGTAGTATGTTTTCAAGTGTTCATCTAGAAATCACTTTTGCTTTGTAACACATTTCTTGTGTTTTCTTTGTATATATAAATATTTGGAAGTGCTTTTTTCCTAAACCCAAATTTTTTTTAACTTAATACAACTCAATAAAGTTGCGTTAAGTTAATGTTGAACATAAATATTTAATCGGAGTTTATTTTATAATAATTTTAAAATATTTTTTTATTTTTTATTATATAGAGTTTATCTATTTGATATAATATAAAAAATTAATAATTTTTAAACATTTATATTTAGATGTTACGAATAAAAAATAAACATATTATTCAGATTTATATAGATACATTGAATACCAATTAATTTAGTCGGTAAAATCTCTTAAAATAAAACTGCTACGAGATTCAAATCCCGTTGACGAAAATTCATTTCATTACCAAAAGTAAACTTAAATTCTCAAAATATTTTGTGAACAAAAGATTGTTATTTGTTTCCAATGATAATCCATGTGTGTGCAAAGAATAGTGTCGTCAATCCGCACTAGTCTACTCTCCCTCCTTCCTTCCTATCAAAATGGGAACACACAAATCACTACAATAATTAAAATTAGAGTAATAATTGATTAATTAATTGTTTCTAAATAATTAAAGTGTCATGTATTTAATTTACATAAATTTATTTTATATTTCTCATCACATGTTCAAGCGACACTCCTCTTTTAATTTAATACTAAGATTTGCCAGAAATGCAGCAATGAAACAAGGGCTTTGTTTGATGGAAAGTTAGAAGGAAATTTCATTTTATTAACATTAACTTATTTTAGGGTTGACCTAATTAAGTTTAAAAAAACAAAGAGAATGAGGCGCTGATTCTGTAAAAACTAGGAATTCTTTGAGTTTTTGACAGATTCCCAACAAGGGTTACTTGATTATATTTGAAAATATTTTATAGCTTACGATAACACTTGCTCAATTCTGTGTTTTAGATAGTTAAAAGCACTTTCTTTTCTACTTTTTTAGTGTTTGAATGAAATAGATAAAAGCACTTTTTAAGACTTGTATAGCTCTCAATTCTATGTTCTAACCTCTTACTTCATCTACATGAAACACTTGTTTTTTTACAAAAGCACTTCTCAATTTAATCTCATAGCGCTATCCACACCACCAAACTCAAAGTCCCTACCTTATGATTAAACAAAAAAGGCATAGGCACAGCCATAAATGAACATGCATGCATGCATGCAAGAATACTACATCTTCTTCTTCTACATTATTTATACTTGCATTATCTTACAATAATTTGTATACTCACACCCAACTGGCAAAACCGTACCCCCCCAATCCATAAACTTCCGTACGCCGCCGTGGTCGTCGCATAAACATATATACAATAATTATTATTTGCAGTAGTACTCTGTATTTAAAGGTTTTTAGTCTTGCCAGCGGGAAGTAGGGCCAGTTTATTATGGCGCAAAACAATGTAGTCTTTAAGACTATTGTCGTTTCTTGGACATTTGCAATAGTTTTCGGGTCATGCTATCGTGCATGCCGATGCAACATACATCGATCCAGCTCTTTATTATTATACTTGACAACAAAAGAATTGAAAATTATAATTAAGAGTTGGAGATTGTAATGAAAAAGTGGAGTAGATGTACAATATAATTGTTTGCAACATAGTCCTCTTTGTATTAATTATAAAAATGGGAAAATGAAGAAAATTTTAAATTTTTTGTGGTCTAACCCGTAAGTTGAAAATTGTAACAGAAGAATTGGAGAATTATAACGAAGAGAGATTGTGTCGAAAAGTTGAGTGAGTAGGTATACGGATATACAACTGTATGCAATATAGCCCTACCCTTTTGCATTAATTATAGAAGTGGGAAAGGGAGGATGGGCGAAAGTGCAAAGAAGGATTCCGAAAGTATGAAGATTGTTGGAGGATTGAGAGGCAAGAACCACGTGGGTTTAAGAATCGAATCGTTTTGTTTTTCTTTGGTTTGGTGGATGGATGAGATAAAGAGAAACTTCGAGGAATCAGTGTATAAACAACAACTACCATATCTGGAGTAATGGCTCACCTAATATTAAAGACAGTTTTTTTCTTTCTTTTTTTTTTCTTGTTGCAATAAATTAGTAGGAGAAATGATGATCTGGGTTGACTCTTTGAAGTTGTAAGAACTGTTCGTGAGGTATGTTGAGTTTATAAGAAAATGTTTTTAAGCAACTTGTGCATTATAAAATATGTTGAGAGATTATGGATTTTAAGGTGAATCTTTTCTGTGGAACAATTCTTCAAACATGAGACCTCCATTCTTTAGGTGTTCAATGATAGAGTTGAATATAAAGAATTCACATGGGTGTGATCAAAATTTGAAAATTAAGCTAAATCTACTAAAAATACAGTGAAAAAACTCCAAAAGTGGTCAAAGTTTCCCACCACCAAGCAGATAATTTTGAGAGGGAATAGGTAATTAGAGGTACTTTCTACATGTTAGCAATAAAAGCAATGAGAGGAAAATTTTCCTCTGTGAACTTGGCTGCAATTGCAATTTTAGTGACATTTTTGTACGTTCATTCAGCAATTCGAACCTTCATAATCATTCATAGATTGATAAATTACGAATGAATAAAAAACTATAATCAAGATCAACCAAAATGCAATATTACTTTCCTAACAAAGTGTTTAGTTCATTTGACCGTACAATAGATGCATGGCGCATACTAGACCGTTGTATCTATCATCAAGTTAACCGACAACTTTGCCACTATTAATCCACTGCAAAAACTTCAAAACATTGCAAAATAAAGTCAAGTAAAATGTCAAACTGAAGTTTCCTAGACATATTTTACATGTTCTTATTATTATTATTTGAATTTTGTTATTCTTTTTTTTTCTTTTTTTTATTAACTATTACATGAATATAAATCAAACCCTTCTTCAACCCTTGAACCTCAACATTCGATGTTGTCCTCCCCGTCAATGACCATGTTGAGAGTGTTTAATGAGATGGTTCCACAAAAGAGCTCAAAGAACTGATTACAGATTCGTATATTTCAATTCCCCTCAAGAATACAGTATCTCTCAGGAACTGCAAGGTAGAAACGAAATTAAAGTAAATAACACAATGGATGTACACGAAAGTACATAAAGATAAACTGGAAAAATTGTCAAACCTCATTATGGTCATGCAACAAGATAGGGGTATTCAACATTGGGGAGAAACCAAGAGTGGGAATTCCCAACTGTCTCATGAACCGTGCATCAGTAGTTGAAGGCAAAATTTCAGACTTTGCAAGTTTTCCTCCTGCCGCTGTGATAGCTTGCTTGAAAACAGACCACCAGGGATTGGAATCATCAGTCGCGGTCATGAGAGGGTGGCCCTTGTAGTTTCTCAATGGTCCTTTCTCATTTATCTGCCTTACAGAGAGAGTAATTAGTGCTGTATTGCATTGCCAAGGTAACAAAGGGAGGAAAATAGAATATATAAAAACTTGAAATCAACAGAGTTTGGACTCGTTGTCAAATGTCAATAAAATGTTTAGAAACTGGCAGTGAGTCAACCACAATCAAGTGATAACTAGCTTATTATTTTCATCAAAAGTTATTAAAATGTTTCCAACAACTACTTGACCTTAATTAACAAATTTTTGGAGAGGAACCAAGATCAACTAATAAAATCTTAAGTTCTCTGTTCCAACTTAATCATTCTATCATAATAACTTTATCAGGGCTTGTTTACCTAACCATGAGGAAAGAAATTTTTATAAAATGAATACGAACATTCAACAACATAATTGCTAACCAAAACAAAGTAATTTTAATGTTCATTCACCATAAATCAGCAGGTAGGAAATTCATTGAAATGCTTTAGCTACTAAAGAAGAACTTACCAAAACAAACAGGTCATAAAGACAACACATTAGTATAAATGTCTAAATGCAAGACTGTATTACTCTGCGCAGAGATAATGGCATGAATGTTTATTATTACTTGATACCAATTCGACACCAATCTAATATCTTAAAGTGTGCATACAAACAAGAAGTACAAAGCACAAGAAGCATATAGGACTTAGGGATCAAAGAAACAAAATCCTAAGAAATCTAGATTCAATCTAACAAACTAAGAAAGTGACCTGTTAGTTATATTCATGATAGCACTCAGAGCATCAAGTGCTAACAACATTGTCCAGAAAGTAAAAACGTTAAAAAAAGAAATATTAATAGGCAAATGTTTGTTTGATCCATGTCAACAGATTCCACGATTATATATGCACAATTTTTAGCAATGGAAATAAACTATTTGCCAGAACTTTTTTGTTGTAACTATTTTCTCAGCATATTTCAGATTACTCGGCATCTAAAACTTACAGCCAGAGCTGGAGAAAGAATTACAATCATTTTGATTCCTGACCAACATTGTTTGTTGCATGCTTATACACACTATTAAATGACCAATTAATGAACTTCTTTACTGGTGAAAATAAAACAAAAGTTTGGGAGCGAAAAGCAAAGCAAGAAAAAGATCAATTGCTATAAAAAAATAAAAAAAAACCAAAACTGAAGAAAATGAAATAAGCAAGGATGAAAAATCCTGCCAAAGGCAAGTGAGTAGTAGTTTGCTTATTGGAGCGACTAATTTCCGGCACATAATAGCTCAGATCAGTGGCAATATTCAAAAACATATACAACAGAAGTTATATGCCTGAATTTCTTAGCTAGGTATGGCAAAATAATGACGACAATGAGAACTTCTCTGACAAAGAAAAAAGTACCTGTTTCACCTACTGTTCAAACAAAACAAAGGTATCAAATGTGTTAATTCTAAATCCTGTTTTTGATTTTTGGTAAATCAAATTAGTATCTTAAACTTGTAATCAGTGAGTCTGTAACAAATGGCACACCACTACCATATACCACCTGCTGGTATCATTGGCCTGGGTAAGCAATTCCATTATCTTCTCAATTAGGCACTAAATATTTGCATTAACTGTGATGCAAGTTCTTGTTCATTCACATCAGAAAACGTCTAATGTTTATCACAAAGAAGATCATAACCAGTTTAGAAAAAAAAAACATTTCGAAGATGGTTATTCGACAAGGATGCAGGGCAACCTCTATTAACATAAGTAAGTTTCGAGAGCTTATAATTTCTGAATTTTGTAACAATCTATCTTCACTAGAGTATGACGATCAGTTACAGATTCTGTTCTTAGTTCTTCACGAGACTGTCATCACAACCAATCAAATTCAGTCAGCCGCGTTATGTAAATCACTAAGCTACTACTTTGAACAGATTTGCTATAATAATTAATATCTCAAACATCTAAATTGTAAACACATTCGAAGAACCAATAAAAAAAAAACAAACAAACTTACATGAGCACAATACAATACACAAAAATTAATCCCATTCCATTCAGTTTCCACACACAACTAGAAATCACCAACACATACAAACCAAAACAAACAAAAGATCACAATTCACCTCATAAGTCATGTTCCTCGTAGCCGGGGCCCATTCTTCGGCAATTCTCCTCCTCACAAGCTCCGGGTCTGCAGTGGGCGGCATTCTAATATCAAACCCGGCTTCAGCTTCCGATGGTTGCATGTTCATTACAAACCCCTGCACCCACAAACATTCTAACATTAATATCACAAACACAAAATTAAATGTCAATAGCTATCTTCCAATGAAAACTCACAGTTGGCGAGGGAATCCCAGCTTTTAAATAAACCGGATTGACTGAAATAACCTCGGAATTTGCAGCTTGTCTTGCCTTAACCACATCAAACTGAGTCTCTCTAAATTTTGTTATAATTTCGACACTCTTCATTAAATTCTCCATAGCCCCATTATCGAACATCCTTGAGCCGTGCCCCGGCGCACCCTTGGCTCTGATTATCAGATGCCAAGGCGACCTGTCCGCGTAAAAAACCCTGAATTCATCGTTCGTAGAAGCTTGTCCTTCATCCATCACAAATCCCACATTCAACTCTCTAAACTCATCCGACGCAACAAACTTCGCCATCCCAACAAACCCTCCGATTTCCTCGTCCGGCACATACGATACGTGTACCGTACGTACTGGCTGAAACTTCTTGACCAGCTTCAAGGAGCGTATGGCTTCGAGATATTGGATTGCAATACATTTATCATCCTGCGCTCCACGGGCGAATATTTGTCCGGTTTCGGCTGAGTGGAAGGCGGAGAACGGAGGATGAAACCATTTTTCCGGTTCAGCGGGGACGGAATCGAGGTGGGAGTTAAAGAGAAGTGAAGGGAGAGAAGGGTTTGAGCCGGGCCAAGTTAAGAGCAAGACGGGCTTACCCGGAACGAATTCTAGGGTTTGGGACTGGAGGCCGATGGATTCAGCTTGGTCTAAGAGGAAGGAAACCGGAGCTGTGTAGTTCGGATTCGGGTGTGCTGTGTTGAATCGGAGATATTGTTTGAAGCGAGAAATGGGTTCTGGTTCTTGTTGTTGTTCGTTTGTAGAGGAAGAAGAGAAGGAGAAAAAGGATATGGCGGTTGCGATTATCAGAAGTAGACGACGAGCGATGGCCATGCCGGAGTTGACTGTGAGTGAAGAATGGAGAGAAGATACTGAGTGAACTCGACGCTGAGGCCAAGTGATAAATTATAAAATTTGGATAATAATATTTAGATTCCTAACGTTTTAATTATTTACAAATAATTTCATGTTCATCCATTTATATGAATTAGGTGTCCTTAACCCATTGAAATAATTGATATCTTTTAGTGTTAAATTAACTTTTTTTTAATTAAAAGCTAAATGTAATTTAATTCAAAATTTTTAATTATTTAATTTAACATAGTGAGCATAAATATTTAAATAAATTTATCTAATTACAATTTTATAAATGCTTTTATAATTTTTTTCTCATCTGCTATGAGCAATTTATCTATTCATATCTAACAATATGATTATAATATGTTAATTCAATGGTATTTAGAAATTTTTATTAAGACTATAAGAATAATTTCATCATTTTGATATGAATTTGGAACTAATTGAGTACAAATGATAAATTATGTCATTATTTATAAAATATAAAAAATTTAATAAGTCAAATGTTATTACCCCAAATATAAAATGTACGCGAACCCCTATAAAAATGATGATAAGTTGAGTTGAAGGAAAACCTATTCAGTGGCTAATAATCTTTCAACTTATACTTATTAAATAACTTATAAAAATTATTACTTGATATTTTCATAATATCATTTTATTATCCTTTTAATTATTGTTATTATTTAGTTTTTTTTTCTTTTTTTCATGATTATAATTGTGTAATTATACTTCAACTAAAATAAAAATGTGCTATAAAAGTAAATTAGTCATTAGCTTAATTATCAAAATGAGAAAGTGAAAATAATAATACAAGAAAGAGTGGTAATAACAATTGAGTCACTATTGTTTTATATTCTTACAGCTAGAGATATGATTTTTATATCTATAGCAAATAGGTCATTTTATTAGAGTTAAGGACCTATTTGATTAAAATGGACAAATATTTGTCCTTATTTGTCAACAATTTCAAAATTAGGCATCTATTTGTTATTATCTAAAAATAATCTAACGAAAATCCAAGGAGCGTGATGCGCGTGGTGAATGTATTACCCAGATGCCATCTCGATCTTAAATGTCCGAATTGGACCGCGGACCACAAACCTGAGACAGTAACAAGCCCTCTCGCATCGAAGTCCGGTCGCTAACCAAATCAGAAAAAGCCCACTTCACGCGCCTACCTCGCGTGAAACCAGCTCCTCTTCCTCTTAACGAACGACTAAAAATGAACCTTGTTGAAACTAGCATTACAGTGAACTACAATGGCAGAAACTCTGATTTCACGCGCTCGGGTGGCGGCGTTGCCACTATTAGTGCTGCTGTGCTTAACTGGTTACAACGACATCGTACCGGTAACAGAAGCTATATGGTTAACGATACCGAGTTCAGGGACAAAGTGTGTGTCGGAGGAGATACAGAGCTACGTCGTCGTTTTATCTGGTTATTACGTGATCGACGAAGCTCACCCTGAACGCCCTTCCAAAATCTCTGCCGGGGTATCTTTTAATCTGTGTTTGAATTCATAACATGAACTGAATTATTGATTTTCTTTTTAAATTATTACGTGGGTATATGAATTTTTGTGGTTCTGTTTGCATGTATTTACCGTTTGCTGCAGAGTTGAAATTAATTGGCTTGTGTTTTATGTTGATTTTGAGCTTTAATTCTCTGTAAATAGACAAATTTCACAGACTGTTAGCTGGTTTAATGGTAGATTAAGAAATTTCTAGGTGTCATAATTTTGAATGAAAATTTTCATGCTTGGATCCAATTCCATGTTTGATCATCCTTCGATGGGTATGTTTGGAATTGAGGTTTCGCAGCTGTTATTCTCTGTTAACCACATATGAAATACTAGATCAAATATAAATGGGGGTGGGGAATTGTAAGCATTCGATGTCAAGTAAAACAGTTGTGTTTTGAAAGTTTATTATAATTATAACAGTTCCAATTCCTAAACATTCTCGGAAACTTGTAAAGTTTGGTTGAACTATTTTTATGACTTCAAAATTCATATTGATATTTGCTGAATATTCATCCTCAAGTATTGGTTGAAATACAAAATAATCAGCGGTCTCATGTATCATATTGCGGTTAACAACTACACTTATGCTACAGTTTATATATCGTTTAATCAAAGAACTATTAATGGGCAAGTCATGTACTATTTAGCTGATATCACGTGAATTTTGGTCAAATTATTAGGCTGCAGTCCCACATATTACAAGAGCAAGTAATGCATGGTGTAATGCATGGTGTAATAAACTACGTAGTTCAAAGTTAAAAACGTTGGATATAGGTGTGAATTACACTTGAATTGCTGGAAATTAAATAACTTCTAAAGTTGAAAAGTGAACCCTTACCCCACTAATCTTTAATAAAATGTAGACCCTTCAATTGCAGCTCCAACTGCTATCGCAATGCCCACGTTCTTATTCGGATGGAATAAAGGATATTTGCCAAAAAAATTTCTGACAAATTGTTGTACTTGTATGTTGCACATCTCACCAACTAAAATCACCCGTCAATGTCATTAGTGGTGATAGTTGCCTTTTGTCATTAGTGGTGATATTTGCCTTTTGCAAGTAGACTCGCAGAACTTCAATTATTTTTGGAAGCTAATTTTTCAACATGACTTCTATTTCATTTTGTGATATCACAACTATATCATTGCCTTCACCGCCCTAGTCAATTGTGATTTATTCAAGTGAAGGTGTCTTAAACCCACGGCCCAATTTACTTTTAACCTCTTCAGCTAAGCATACTCGTCAACATGTAGACCTCCATTTTCAATTTATCGTGTCCTAGTCAATTGTGATTTGTTCAAGTGAAAATGTCTCAAATCCACTGCCCAATTTCCTTTTAACTTCTTCAGCTACAATTAGCATACTCGTCAACATGTACACTTCCATTTACAATTTATCCTTTACTATTTTTTTTTAGTTTTGTGAAAGAAGTATTTCACTTCTCCAACATCAAATGTTATCCCGCTGATGGATGTATGAGAGCACGATACTTTTGCGTAAATTAAATAATTAACATAATTAGTAAAAACAACAAATAAACAAACACAACATTTCAAATTATTTTAAAAATAAGAACCAAATTACCTTTATAACCCCGTTATAACTCTAAATAACAGTACAATCAAACAATCCACCACTGAAATCATAAACAAAAAAGCGATTGTCATTTCTTTCCAAATGGTAGGAAAGTGCAACTGTAATGGGCTCAGAAATAAATTTTAAAATTTTCATGTCTGCATGTTGACCAACTTTATATATTGCTAACTTGGAAGCTTCAAGAAAATGAGGTGGAACTGCAATCACAGCTTTTGAAAAAAATTTGTTGGTGGATATGGAAGCCAATTATTTTAACTCATTTAGAATGTAGGTGAACATTTCTTCAGATGTTTTTTTTTTTTTTGCCAACAAACAAAAAGTCCACTTCGTTATTTTGCATTATATTCTTTTTAACATGAAATCTTATATGTTCCTTTTGTAGGTAGGATCACCAAATTTTAAGCCGATCATATGACTAATCCCAAAGCACAAGCTTGTGGAATCGTTCTATGTATTTGGCCTCTAAATCAACCACCACTTTCGACTTAGTAGAAACCAACAGACACCTTCGATTTAAGAGAAACATTTGCTTTCTAAAATGCAATCATTGATGAAATGGTCGACTTTCCAACCTAATTTGAAATAAGCTTAGGGTTTGGCACATAATATTAGAAATAATATAACAAAAAATAAAAGGAATAAAAATTGAAAACATTAAATAAACTTACCTCTCTATCCATAATTGTCACATATACGTTACTCAATCCAATATTTATTACTAAAACATACAGTTTTTCAGTGGAACAAATATATATATATATATATATTTATGAATAAGAAGAATATATATATATATATATATAAAAGTATACATGTATACATATATGTGAATTAGGACGTATATATATACTTATATATGTATGTATACACATATACTTATATATGTTACATTGATAAATTAATGAACAAATTTGTAGTGAATATCAAGTAAATCTTATATAAATTGCTACAATTTAACATTAATTTAACAATAATTTAACAAGAAATTACTAAAATTACCCTTTCAATATCATTTGCGGTAATGTTTGCCTTTTGCAAGTAGGACTCGCAGACCTTCCCCATTTTTGGAAGCCATTTTTCCAATATGACTTTTATTTCATTTCCTAATATCACAGGCGCCTTCATTGCCCTAGTTAATTGTGATTTGCTTAAGCGAAAATGTCTCAAATCCACCGCCCAATTTCTTTTTAACTTATTCAACTGCAATTAGTATATTCGTCAATGTGTACACCTCCGTTTGCAATTTATCCTTTACTATTTCTTTAGTTTTGTGAAAAAAGTATTTCTCTACTTCACCATCAAATGTTGTCCTGTCAATGGATGTATGAGAAGATGATGCTTTTGCCTAAACTAGATAATTAACATAATTAGCAAAAACAACAAACAAACAAACACAACATTTCAAATTATTTGAAAAATAAGAAATAAATTACCTTTAGAACCCCGTTATAACTCTAAAATACGGTACAATCAAACAATTCACCACCAAAATCGTAAACAAAGAAGCGACTGTCATTCATCTCCAAATGGTAGGAAAGTGCTGTTGCAATGGGCTCATAAATAAATTTTAAAACCTCAAGATTGCTAACCTACAAGCTTTAAGAAAATGAGGCGGAACTGCATTCACATTTTTTGAAATAAATTTGTTGGTAGATATGGAAGCCAATTATTTTAACTCATCTAGAATATAGGAAAACATCTCTTCAACAGTGTATTTTTTCCTATTTGCAACAAACAACCCCTTCATCATTTTGCATTATATTCTCTTTAAATGAAAATCTTATCAATTTTTTTATAAAGTAGGATCACCAAATTTTAAGTTGATCATATGGCTAATCCCAAAAACACAAGCTTGTAGAATCGTCCTATGTATTTGGCCTCTAAACAAATCACCACTTTCAACATACAAGAAACCAACAGAGGTTTAAGAGAAACATTTGGTTTATAAATTGCAATCATTGATGAAATGGTCGACTCTCCGACCTAATTTGAAATAAGCTTAGAGTTTAGCACATACGTTCAAATATTGGAAATAATGTAACTAAAAATAAAAGCAAGAATAATGAAAAACATTAAATAAACTTATCTCTCTATCCATAATTGTCTCATATAAGTTACTAAATCCAATATTAATTACAACAACATAAGGTTTTCACTGGAACAAATATATATATTTTTTTTATAAAAAAGAAGAATACATATTTATACATAAAATATATATATATATAAGTATACATGTATACATATATGTGAATTAGGATGTATACATATATTTATATATGTATGTATACACATATACTTATATATGTTACGTTGATAAATTAATGGATAATTTTGAAATGAATATCAAGTAAATTTTGTATAAGTTACTGTAATTGAACATTAATTTAACAAGAAATTACTAAAATCACTCCGTCAAAATCATTAGCGGTGATGATTGTCTTTTGAAGGTAAGCCTCGCAGACCTTCCCCATTTTTGGAAGCCATTTTTCCAATATGACTTCTATTTCATTTCCTGATATCATAGAATGTAGGAGAACATCTCTTTAACAGTGTTTTCTCTCATCCCTTTATCATTTTGCATTATATTGTCTTTAACAGAAAATCTTATTAGTTCTTTTGTAGAATAGGATCACCAAATTTTAAACTGATCATATGGCTAATCCCAAAAACATAAGCTTGTGGAATTGTCATATGTATTTGGCATCTAAACCAACCACCACCTTCATCATGCGAGAAACCAATAGACACCTTCAGTTTAAAAGAAACATTTGGTTTATAAAATGCAATCATTGACAAAATGGTCAACTCTCCAACCTAATTTGAAATTAGCTTAGGGTTTTGCACATATGTTCAAATATTGGAAATAATGTAACAAAAAATAAAAGCAAGAACAATTAAAAATGTTAAATAAACTTACCTCTCTATCCATAATTGTCTCATATAAGTTACTAAATCCAATATTAATTACAACAACATAAGGTTTTCACTGGAACAAATATATATATTTTTTTTATAAAAAAGAAGAATACATATTTATACATAAAATATATATATATATAAGTATACATGTATACATATATGTGAATTAGGATGTATACATATATTTATATATGTATGTATACACGTACACTTATATATGTTACATTGATAAATTAATGGATAATTTTGAAATGAATATCAAGTAAATTTTGTATAAGTTACTATAATTTAACAATAATTTAACAAGAAATTACTAAAATCACTCCGTCAAAATCATTAGCGGTGATGTTTGCCTGTTGGCAAGTAAGACTTGCAGACCTTCCCCATTTTTGGAAGCCATTTTTCCAATATGACTTCTATTTCATTTCCTGATATCACAAGCATATCATTGCCTTCACCGTCCTAGTCAATTGTGATTTGTTCAGAGTGAAAATGGCTTAAATCCACCGCCCAATTTCCTTTTAACTTATTCAGCTTCAATTAGCATACTCGTCAACGTGTACACCTCCATTCGTAATTTATCCTTTATTATTTGTTTTGTTTTGTGAAAGAAAGTATTTCTGTACTTCATTATCAAATATTGTCTCGCCGATGGATGTATGAGAGCACAATTCTTTTTCCTAAATTAGATAATTAACATAATTAGCAAAAATAACAAATAAACAAACACAACATTTCAAATTATTTGAAAAATAATAAACAAATTACATTTAGAACCCCGTTATAACTCTTAAATACGGTACAATCAAATAATCCACCACCGAAATCGTAAACAAAGAAGCAATCGTTATTCCTCTCTAAATGGTATAAAAGTGCAACTAGAATGGGCTCAAAAATAAATTTTAAAATCTCAAGCCCTGCATGTTAACCAGCTTGATATATTGCTAACCTACGAGCTTCAAGAAAATGAACTGTAACCACAGCTTTCGAAATAAATTTGTTATTGGATATGGAAACCAATTGTTTTAACTCATCTAGAATGTAGGAGAACAGCTCTTTAGCAGTGTGTTTTTTTCTGTTTCCAACAAACAGAAATCCCTTTCATTTTGCATTATATTCTCTTTAACAAGTAATCTTATTCGCTTTTTTTGTAGAGTAGGATCACCAAATTTTAAGCCGATCATATGGCTAATCCCAAAACACAAGCTTGTGGAATCGTCCTATGTATTTGGCCTTCAAACCAATCACCACCTTGGACATATGAGAAACCAACAGACACCTTCGGTTTACGAGAAACATTTGGTTTATAAAATGCAATGATTGACGAAATGGTTGACTCTCCCACCTAATTTGAAATAGCTTAGGGTTTTACCCATAACGTTAAAATATTAGAAATAATGTAATAAAAATAAAAGGAAGAACTATTGAAAACATCAAATAGACTTACCTCTATATCCATAATTGCCACATATACATTACTAAATCCAATATTTATTATTACAACATAAGGTTTCTCACTATAACAAATATATTTTTTTTTTCGAAAAAGAAGAATATATATTTATTTATACATATAAATACTTATATATATATATAAGTATAAATGTATACATATATATGAATTAGGATGTATACATGTATACACATATACAATCTATATATGTATGCATACATATATATAAATACATATTTATATGTATGTATACATGCATATTTATACGTATACATACATATAATATGTATGTATATATAAATATATGTGTATATAAACATATGTGTAAACATGTATACATATGTATTTATATATGTTACATTGATAAATTAATAGATAACTTTAAAGTGAATATCAGGTAAATTTTGTATAAATTACTATAATTTAACAATAATTTAACAAAAAATTACTAATATCTACCAGTAAATTTTGTATTTTGTAAGAAACATACATTTGCAATAATTATTATCATGTACAAAAAATTAAATAATTATTTTAAAATATATTATTAATATTTAAAATGTCAACTATAAATTTTTAGATGAACCGTTTCACATGTGGAAATGCATTTGTAAGTGCGTGCATTAAACAAAGGTAAAAATATATTAGCATTGGATCTTGGAAATGAATATATTGGTTTGGCTAAATATGTACACTCTCCAATAGCAAATTTACCAAGGGCTGGGCGATTCGGTTATTTTCTTTTAAAAAATCAATATTTTAATAAATATTATATTGAAATATAAAGACATATAAAGTATTAAAAAAATAAAATTATGAATACTAATATTCTAATGTTGCAAATGGATAGATGCAGAAGAGCCTAATTATTTCAAAATATTAAAAGAATATGTAAGTATTTTAATATTTATTAAAAAAATATTATAAAACTTTTATATATATGTATATGTATATATATATATATATATTTGTATAGAAAAAAGAGAATAATATTGGTAGTCTTGTCATCGGTATCCCTATAAATGTCCAATAAAACATTTAACATAAATTATCTAAATTTTTATTTATTATTAATTTTATTTTATTATTTTGTTGATTTGATTAGGATGACATAGTGAAAGATTTTGTGTTGAAAAAAAGAGTGCAATCAAAAATAAGAATTATGCATTTCAAAACTAGCGTGGCACAACCCTAATGGCAAAACGTTTGCAAGAAGAAGCAGACGGACAATGTGTAAGAAAGCCTGAATTGGATGAACTTTTTTCCTAAGTTATATTGCAAATTTTTGTTGAGGAAAAATTCCAATGCCAGCACAAGATCAAATCCAAATTAATGGATATGAAGATTTAGACAAAAATTTAAAGAGACGAAGATTTAGATTACTTTGAACTACATAATTTTAAAGATGTCATAAGAGATGATGACTGTTGGAAAAATACTGATGTTAATAATGCATTATGATATTATTATTTTGCTAGTATTTTATTTTATTTTTAATATGAGAGAATATATTATTGTTTGGATAATATTTGTTTAAACATACATAAATAAATTATTAAACTTTTAATGTTTTAAACTTAATTAAATTATAATTTATTTAATTAGTTGTAAATTAATAAAATAATCTAATGTTTTATTTAGATAATTTAATTCTAAAATAAACAAACAAAAATTTTCGTCTCAATTAGGGATGTTAAGGGGCAGGGATTGTAATCCTTGATCCCCTATTCCCACCCCATTTTGAGAATGATATTCCCGTCTTCTGTTGAGATTACATCTTTGTACTTGGTTTGTCTTTGTTTTCAGAAAAAAAAAATCGTTTTCAACTTGTCTCTGCTGATCATTGTTTAATAAAATTAAATAAATAAAAAATGTAACAAAAAATAGAACTATTAGAAAAATCAAATAGACTTATCTCTTCATCCATAATTGTCGCATATGCATTGATGAATCCAATATTTATTCCTAGAACATAGGGTTTTTCACTGTAACAAATGGAACAGTAAAATATATACTTATACATATAAATACTTATATGTATAAATATACTTATATATATATATATATGATAAATTAATAGATAATTTTGAAGTGAATAGCAAGAAAGTAATAAGTTAAATGATTTTTTTATGGGTGTCTAATAATAGTATGACTATAATTGCATGAATTTGAGATAAAAATATAAATATAAACGAGGATAAAGTAAATGATTATTTACAATAAAGTAGAAATTATGTAGCACAAGGTTACAACTCTCTTTTGCTCTGAAAATAAAACCTGAAAATAATAGAAATGACATGCAACCAAGGCTGGTAATTTATTAAATTAATCATTAGAAGACTATACAAATAAGAAGAATGCCCCCATAAGATTTTTTAATGACATGAAATATACATATGTAATAATACGTAGATCAAATAGATTATTTGGATATATTATATATAATGTGTTAATCCCAGTTTGTCATGTGCAACAAATTGAATACTAATAGGGGCAGCAGTGTATTCAAGTACATCAAAACCAACAATGATCAAATAATGTCATCATTGAGACATCAATTGAAATATAGTAATATTTTCCTTGAACATACCTACCTCAATAATTTTAACTTTGATCTACTTCAGCTGATATAATTCGAATCTCACAATTCTTACTTCAGCTTAAATCATAGTTACTTTTCTTTTTTAAAGGAAGACAAAGAATAGAAAAATGGATGAAATATAATAGACTGAAAATAAATTTTTCACTTTTTTCGCTTGTAAAGTTTCTCACAAATATCTTGCGCCTTAAATTTGTTAAGAAAACTAAGAACACCTGCAAAAATAACTCATAACCAAAAATTACTCGATTGCAGTACCATACACTATAGGTGCAAATAATGCATAAAGAAATAAACTGTGAATCTCAAACTTAAAAGCATTGGCTATGGGTGTGAATTAAACTGGAATTGAGTTTAAAATTAAATTACTGCTAGAATTGATGAGTTTACTCTTACTCTATTAATTTTAACTATAAATTATATTGGAACTGAAAATTAAATAATTGTTAAAGTTAACGAGTTTATTCTACTCCACTAATTTTAAATATAAATTATATTGGAATTGAACTGAAAATTAAATAATTGCTAAAATTGATTAATTTACCCTTATTCCATTAATATTAACTAAAAATTACATAGGAATTGAAATGAAAATTAAATAATTTTAAAGTTGATGAGTTTATCGTTGCCCTACTAATCTTAACTACAATATAAACCCTTTAATTATAGCTTCAACTGGGATCACACTGTCCACGTCCCTATCGGATGGAATAAATAATTTTTGTCGAATAAATTTTTGAACCTAGGCTACGCAACACATTCCATCGACTAAAATCACTATGTCAATGTCATCAGCAGTGACAATGTCATCAGCAGTGACATTTACCTTTTGTAAACACGATTTGTTGGTCTTACTCGTTTTTGGATGCCATTTTTTTTTAATATGGCTTCTATTTTATTACATGCATATCATCCATTTTTTTAACATAGCTTCTATTTCATTTCATGTTATTATATAATTGTTATTTTTGTCTCATATCCATCGCCCAGTTTCCATTTAACTTTTTCAACTGTAATTAACCTCCCTCAAGGCCTACACCATCATTCTCAATTTATCCTTAATTTTTTCCTTAGTTTTGTGAAGGATTTCTTTACTTCTCCCTTAATTACCGGCCAATGGATGTATGATAACACGATCCTTCTACCTAAATTAGATATTTAACAATATCATTAATAAAAATAACAAATAAATAAAAAAAACATTTCAAATTATTTTCGGGTTCAGCGGGGACGGAATCGAGGTGGGACTTAAAGAGAAGTGAAGGGAGAGAATTCTGGATTGAAGGCCGATGGATTCGGCTTGGTATAAGAGGAAGGAAACCGGAGTTGTGTAGTTCGGATTCGGGTGTGCTGTGTTGAATCGGAGATGTTTGAAGCGAGAAATGGGTTCTGTTTCTTGTTGTTGTTCGTTTGTAGAGGAAGAAGAGGAGGAGAAGAAGGATATGGCGGTTGCGATTATCAGAAGTAAACGACGAGCGATGGCCATGCCGGAGTTGACTGTAAGTAAAGAATGGAGAGAAGAAACTGAGTAAACTCGACGCTGAAGTGGCCAAATAATAAATTATAAAATTAGGATAATAATATTTAGGTTCCTAAATTTTTAATTATTTACAACTAAGTGCATCTTCATCCATTTATATAAATTAGGTGTCCATAACCCATTGAAATAATTAATATATTACTGTTAAATTAAATTTTTTTAATTCAACACCAAACCTAATTTAATTTCAATTTTAAAATATTTTATTTTTTAACTTAACTTGTTGAGCATAAATATTTAAAGAAATTTATTTAATTATAATTTTGTAATTTTTTTCTCCTCTATTATATAAAATTTATCTACTCATATCTAACAATACAACTATAATATATTAATTCAATAATATTTAGAGATTTGTACTAAAACACTATGAATACAATATAAATATATTATTCATATTTATATATTTAATTTTATTAGATTTTAAATTTAGTCAAATTTAAATAAAATGAAATAAAAATGAATCATACTTCAATATTGTGACAATCAAAATTAAATAATATAAGGACAATTTCATCATTTTGATAAGAGTTTGGAAATAATTGGATATAAATAATAAATTATCCTATTATTTATAAAATATAAAATATTTAAAGATATAAATATTATTATCCCATATATAAAATATACGTAAACTTATGTAAAATATGATAAGACGAGTAGAAAAAAAAAATCTATTGAGGTGGCCAATAATCTTTTAACTTATTCTTACTAAATAACTTATAAAAATCATTACTTAATATTTTCATAATTTCATTTTATTATCCTTTTAATTATTATTATCCTTTTAATTACTGTTATTATTTAGTTTTTTTTTCTTTTTTTCATGATTATAGCAAATAGGTCATTTTATTAGAGTTAAGGACCTATTTGATTGAAATGGACAACTATTTGTCCTTATTTGTCAATAGTTTCAAAATTAGGTATCTAGTTATCATTATCCAAAAATAAAATAACGAAAATCCAAGGAGCGTGATGCGCGTGGTGAATCCATTATCCAGATGCCATCTCGATCTTAAATGTCCGAATTGGACCGCGGGGACAGTAACAAGCCCACTCGCATCAAAGTTCGGTCACCAACCAAATCCGAAAAAGCCCAGTTCACGCGTCTACGTCGCGTGAAACGTACTCCTTTTCCTCTTAACGAACGACTAAAAATGAACCTCGTTGAAACTAGGAATACAACTCTTTTATAGTGAAACTACAATGGCAGAAACTCTGATTTCAAGCGCTCGGGTGGCGGTGTTGCCACTTCTAGTGCTTCTGTGCTTAACTGGTTACGACGACATCGTACCGGTAACAGAAGCTATATGGTTAACGATACCGAGTTCAGGGACAAAGTGTGTGTCGGAGGAGATACAGAGCAACGTCGTCGTTTTATCTGATTATTACGTGATCGACGAAGCTCACCCTGAACGCCCTTCCAAAATCTCTGCCCGGGTATCTCATAATCTGTGTTTGAATTCATAACATGAACCGAATTATTGATTTTCTTTTTAAATTATTATGTGGGTATATGAATTTTTGTGGTTCTGTTTGTATGCATTTACCGTTTGCTGCAGAATTGAAATTAATTGGCTTGTGTTTTATGTTGATTTTGAGCTTTAATTCTCTGTTAATAGACAAATTTGACCGACTGTTAGCTGGTTTAATGGTAGATTAAGAAATTTCTAGGTGTCATAATTTTGAATGAAAATTTTCATGCTTGGATCCAATTCCATGTTTGATCATCCTTCGATGAAGGGTATGTTTGGAATTGCGGTAACGCGGCTGTTATTCTCTGTTAGGCACATATGAAATACTAGATGTCAAATATAAATGGGAGGGGGAATTGTAAGCATTAGATGCCAAGTAAAACAGTTGTGCTTTAAAAGTTAATTAGAAGTACAACAGTTCCAATTCCCAAACATTCTCGGAAACTTGTAAAGTTGTTGGTTGAACTATTTTTCTGGCTTCAAAATTCATATTGATATTTGCTGAATATTGAGGCTATTGAGGCATAACTAAGATGGTGGAAAAGCATTATTTGTGTTGGCTCTTAACAAAGATGAAGAACCAAATTTTTTCTGGGTGAGAGGATAAGCAAAAAAATTATATGTGAAGGCACAATTATTTGGAGAACAATAATTCTCTCTTTTTGTCCAGTGAATTTATGATCTATTTCTTGGCTGAATGAATTGCATGCATTACATGTTTAGTTATTTTCTTTCTTTATTTTTTATTTTTTTTAAGAAAAAGAAGATGGAGACTTAGTCTTCCACAAAATAATGATCATAAATGCGCCAAGTGTATAAAAGAAATAACTTGTTTATGCTTAAATTGTGGATAACATGAATAATTCTCATATCGTTTAATGTGGTGAACTAGTTGGACTTTTACAACAAGTGTAAATAATGATCAATATTACAGGGATGGTGTAATTTCTTGTTTGACTTATAATCTTTATCTGTGTATCAAGGTAACATCTCCATATGGGAACAATCTTCACCACAATGAAAATGTAACTCATGGTCAGTTTGCATTTACAACTAGTCAAGCTGGCAATTATTTGGCATGTTTCTGGCTGGCTGACAATCAACAGCAAGGGGAGGAAGTGACTCTGGGCCTTGACTGGAGAATTGGATTTTCTGCCAAGGATTGGGAATCAGTTGCTAAGAAAGAAAAGATTGAGGCAAGATCCTTAAACTATTTATTTTTCTTGAAGCTAGAAATGGGAATAAGTTTTTTGCCCATTTCTGCTTTCTTCTTTTACTGATCATGCATACACAGCGTGCCTACGTGTAGGGTGTCGAGCTCAACTTGAAAAAACTTGAGGCACAAGTGCAAGCCATCCATGAGAATCTACTCTTCTTCAAGCACAGGTCTCTCTCTCTTTCCCCTTTTTAATACTGGTACTGGCAGAATGAAAAATTAGCCCTCTGGAACTCATGTATGCTAGTCTCTTTTATATAATAAGTTGAGTAAAAAAATTAAGAGAACACTTTTCTGTCTTGACATATTTTAACATATCAGTTACTTTGTCCCAACTCAAATGTTATCGAACTCATTTTTCAAAACACTAGATGATTTTCTAATTAGAGACAACTATATACCCATACCAACACATTATAAGACCACTTTCTGTTTGACTGTTATGTGGAATATGGTAATACTTTGTAAATAATATCATTCTCATTTTGCAAATTAGATCTTTGTAGCTTAGAGTGTTATGATAATTTGTACTTTTTCTTGAAAACTCATAGATGCTGAACGGTAGTTACCTTTCGTGTTAGGATTTTTGAGTATAACCTTTCTTCCATGGTATGAACACACAGGGAAGCAGAGATGAGGGAAGTCAGCGAAGTAACCAATTCTAGAGTAGCATGGTTCAGTATTATGTCAATTGGTGTCTGCATTGTGGTTTCAGTTTTGCAGCTCTGGCACTTGAAGCGATACTTTCATAAAAAGAAGCTTATCTAGATTTTTACTTTCAGAATTCATTTTGTCAATAGAAAGCTTACCAGAGTCCGGAGAATGGAAATGATTGAACCCTCTCGTTCATTCAATGCCTGTACTATATTTTTCTTTCCTCTTATTTCAATTTTTTTCTGATTAGAAAAGAAAATTGACTCATGTTGAGTTTATATTGAAACACAAATATTTATTGAGTCACGGCTACGAATAATTAATTAAAATTGTTTAAAAAATAAAAATAAAAATGATTTTAATAAATTAAAAAAATTTTAAAAAAAAAAAACACAGCAACAACAGTAATATAGTTGTGAGGGATGCCAATTTTTTCTTTTTATTTGTTTTAAAAAAATTAAAGACAACACAAAATTAGTACGAAATATGATGTAATAACAACATGAAGTTCTCAACAATTTGTTAGCCCATTTATAAATCACCAGCTCTTACTGTTTGGGCTCGTCTATGACATTGGGTTGGATTCAAGTGACAAACAATATTATCAAACAAAATTAAAAATCAACTAGTAGTTTATTATTTTAATCAATTCTAATTCAATTTTATTAAACGATTCAGTTTCAAGTTATTTGAACGATTTTGTTTTCATGATCAACAATGCTGTACGGTATATAATCTATAAATCTTAAACCTTAAAATTTCAAATCCTACAACTACAATACCTATGTTTTGTATATTTAATTTAAATATTTTTTAAATTTACAGAATAATAATTCATAAAATTAAATTTACATAACAATGTAAAATTTAAAAAATAAAAGAAATTATTATTATCAATTATTATTTATTATATAAATTTTTAAAAAATTAAAATATATTTTAAATTTTTAAAAATATAGAATTTAATTACATAACTTATTATTCATTATCTATTTCAACAAAAATAAATAACTTAATTATTTAGTTAATGAAGTAAAATTAAAAATTAACGAAATTTGTTTTTTGTTTTTGAAATTACAAATGAAAATATTTAATTTTAAAAAAATTAATTGTTCAAATAAAAAGTTATTGTGATGTTTTTAATTCTTTTTACATTAAAAAATTAGAAAAAAATTTAAAAATTTTATATTTTAAAATAATTTTAAATTTTTGGAAAATGTAAATTTAAAAAATTTAAATGTTTTTAATTCTTTTACATTTAGATTTTTTTGTACAAATTACAAAATTTTAAAAAAAAATAAAAAATTTTAAAAATAATAAAATAAAAAACAAATTGTGCTTGGGTCACAAATAAAAAATTTAAAAAAATTTAAAAAATTAAAAATGGATAGGTGCTCGAGTATGGACCTGAGAATAAATTAAAAATATAAAAAAATTAAAAAATGCTTTGTTAACCCGAGCACAAATTAAAAAATTTAAAAAAACTAAAAAAATGCTTTGTAATCATGTATGGACCTAAGCACAAATAAAAAAATTTTAAAAAAAATTAAAAATATTTTGTGCTAGGGTCCATACCCGAGCACAAATAAAAAAAATTTAAAAATTAAAAATGCTTTGTGCTAAGGTTCATACTCGAGCACAAATAAAAAAAATTAAAAAAATTTAAAAATGTTTTATGCTCGAGTTCTTACCCGAGCACAAATACAAAAGAAAAAATTTAAAAATTAAAAGTGCTTTTGTGCTCGGGTATGGACCCAAGCACAAATAAAAAAATTTAAAAAAGCTTTGTGGTTGAGTATGGACCTAAGCACAAATAAAAAAAAATTTTTTAAAAAATGTTTTATGCTCGGGTATGGTCTCGAGTGCAAATAAAAAAAATTAAAAAAAGTATGTTTTTTCATTTTTGTAAGTTAAACAAACAAAAAAAATAAACTTACTAAAATAAAAATTAAATTTTAAAAAGGTTGATGAAACATTAAATTTTAATTATAAATTTTATAATTTAAAAAATAATAAATTTTAAAATAAATGTTTAAAATAATTTTTTTTTAAATTCATTTGGTCAAAAAGGTTGGGTGTCAGGTCGATATGACAGTTATATGTGCATTATTGTGCCTGAGTTTTTTTGCTCTAAAATATGGTAAAAACATAGGAGTAATTGAAACAACTCAGAAGGATTCTTGCACGCCAATGCACGTGCTTCTTCTTTGGTTAGCCATGTCTTGTGGTAGGATATAATCACTCCAAATTATCTGTATATGTCATCTCGGATGTTATTTGGGGTATAAATCCTACTTGGGTTTTGAAACTTGTCCATTATATATTCGTCGATAAATCGATTTCACGCTTGATAGTGGTCTGGCTGTAGCAAGTCGTTTCGGCAAGTGTGACATGTTTCAATTCTTTTAACAAACCAATATTCCCCATTTGCATTTGTGGTAGTTGCTTAAATGCACTATTTACAGCCGTCAATAACATATTTCGCCTCAAACCGGTCTGATGCGGACTTAGTAACCTTAAACTGGAAATGATTCCTCAGTGCCATCATTCCTAATGCATCTCTTAACTCTTTCTTTAAATTGAAAATCTGGCCCACACTTATAGCATCAGAAGTAAAACTAGACAATGCATTTACCAAACCAGTGGTGGAAGGTAGAATTGGCAACAAACTGCGAGAAGTTGACGGACCTGGCATATTAGGATGACACCCTGTTGATTTAATTTTTTGATTTTGGTTCATGCCCCAAGTTTTTCATAGCATCATTGTCCTCGTCACAATAATTCCTACCTGGGGTCTTGATTGTGTTCAATAGAATGTCTAAGCCCTCACCTTCCATACATGGCTGAGTATTAAAATGTTCGTGTACAGGGTCTTCATTGTATTGACACGAAGAGTATCTTCTGTGAATGTAGGATATTAATGACCTGAGGTCTCCATAGACTGCATCCTGAATGCTAGCAACTCTGTAGTCAACGCATCAACCTTTCCCTCAACTCATGCGATATCACCATCATATCGACCTGAGTTGTCCATACACTGCTAACTAAACACCAAGTACTCTGTAGTCAGCACATCAACCTTTCCTTCAACCCGTGCGATATTATCGTCATATCGATTGGAGTTGTCCATACACTACTGACTGAATCTCTGTAAGTCGGTAGTCACCGTATCAAACCGGTCTATCACATTCTTTCTAAAATCATCATAATCAAACGAGTGATGCAAATGTCCTAGGGGTGAATAATGCGCAGGCACATCAGGGTGGTGGGAGAACATGTAACGTGTTGATAGCGTGTCCGAGTTATATGCAAATAATACTGGAGAATAATGTGTCGACGGGACCAGAGAATAATGCGCCAGCGAGATCGAAGATAATGAGATGGTAGGGCCGGAGAATAATGCAAAAGTAGTGCGGCTGAATATTTGGGTGGTAAATCTTACAAAGAAACCCCGTTTGGATAATACAGCTGCTGTGATGGCGGACAATATGTAGGCAAATACGAAGACGACGTCGAAGAGGCAGCCTGCATCAATTTGTAGTATCTATCTCAAACACCAATGTAATATATTAAATTGTCAAATAACATATTTGAGAACACAAACCTAGGGTGCAGAAGCCCTAGAACCTGCGGTAGCGCCGATACTTAAATTTGCATATTTACGTTTTGGCCTAGTAGGTTCTATCATTGAAAATAAATTACCTTCGTATTGGCCTTATGGCTCGGAGAGCTGAAACAACTTTGAGATATATGGATAAGTCATATCGGCTGCCTTCGACTCCAACGAAGGGACTAAACGAATGTGCTGAAATATAAGTAAAGTAAAATATAATGTTAGTTATGTCACACACTGATAAATCAGTGTCGTGATGGCAGAGAAATAGGGATATCCTACCGCTATAAACCTCAGACAAACCTATAATGTAGATGAATATAAATCATATTCATGAGTTCATACACATATACTAAGGGCTCCATATCTATCAACATCATGTTAAACATATACTATGACACTCATAACAAAAGAGTATATGTACATAAACATACAAAAATCACATTGTAATATGTATACATTATTAGGTGTTATGCATAATATACAAAACAGATAAAAATAATAACTCTTAGGTGACTACATAAAGAATCCGAAATCCCAATGCTCGTCACCAATATTTTCTAGAATTCTCCATTAAAAGGAAATCTTGCAATTATTGGAAACTGTGGTGGGTGAGTTTTGAGAAAAACTCAATAAGTGGATGCTGAAATGATAGAAAAATGAATGATAAATTTTAAGTAAATTCAATTTTGACACAAAATATGTTTAAAATTAAAATCAATTTCAGATATAAAACATATTAACAAGACATCCACTTTAGACTATTATAAATTCAGAATTATAATTTTAAAGAGTAAAATGAAAACAGAGAAATATACAAGAATGTGTCCAGATTTCGGGTTAGATATCAAATCGTTCTTCGCCCCCTACTTCTCACATGAACCATTACATTCACAGAATACAAATCAAAATGTGCTTTTAAAGCACATAACTTCTCCCGTTATGTCTCCCAATTAGAATTCAGTAAAATTTTAAATAATGGCTAGCATAAAGTCAAAAACACAAATTTCATTTTTCATATAAAGCATAATGTATATACATATAACTTAAAATCAGTATGTCATAATTAAACACAGTGACCACCTTCTGGCCTCATAATTAGTACCTCAACAATTATTCTATAACAATATATGTAACTTAAAGTAAGTTTTATTTTTCATATAAAGTATAATGTAAATCAATTTATTTGCTATGAATTTAACAATTAAATTTCATAAAATATTTTAAACTTAGATAAAAATAATTTTTAAAAATAAATATCCACTCACAGGTGTCACAAAAAACTAAACAGAAATTGAATCACTATTGGTTGGTTGGTTGCTCCCTCGAAGTATCTATAACATATTTATATTTATTATTAACATAATAATTGAAATACACATGCTTAATATTTAACTACGATGTTGATATATAATAAAGTTTTTTTTCTTATTTTTGAATTATATTTTTTTCTACAATCCGAATATAATGACTAATACTTAAGGTGTTAATTATACTTAATTTTCTATCACTAACCAATTACTTCTACTATTTATATCTTCCAACAAAATTTTTACCTAATCCAACAGTTAATCTGTTTAATTCTAACCTAAACAAATATAATTAACAAAATTGTCCATGATAAAGAGTAACTCTATGATGAACAGTAATTCTGTAATAAATAGTACTATTATCAAAAAATAATTATTGCAAAAATACGATAACAACGATGCTGAGAATCATACCGAGGGGTCAATATAACACTAAAACATCCGAATTGCCAGTAATTTTAAAAATTTTCAAATTATAAATAGTGACACTACTCTCCTCCCAGCTTAATTGTCGACCAATCACTCGAATTAAGTTTCTAGAGAGTAGCCCATGTCGTGTACATGTGATTTGCAGCAAGAAATGAGACTTTAATCAGTTAAAAATTGAGTAATTTGGAAGAATTTAGAAAAAAATCAAAACGAGAGTGAAAAGGAAGAGCTTACAGGAAGAAGAAGGAAATGTCCAAGTTTGGTTTTTGCCCAGTTGAAACGGAGATTAAAATATGTATAAATTACTAATTTACCCCTGAAAGAAATGAAGAATAATGAAATTGAAAGGATAAACATGTCATTAGCTATTTTCCTACACATATATTGTGTTCTAAGCTTTGATTCTCTCTCATCTGACCTCGGACTTGACTCAAATTTGATTTCTATCAATCCTTATCAAGTCATCTTTTAGTAGAAACAAACCGTTTATCAATCGGAGTTTTCAAACAACACCAAATTTTGTTTAAAGATCGGGTGTACCGATAGAGCGTTAAGGAAAAATTTTCTAAACTTATTAAATTATTTTTCAATCACTCCAAATATTTAATTAAAAACTAATATGGAGTTATTAACTCGGTTTTTCAATACCCTAACATAAATTTATAAAATGACAAAATTATCCCTTTTGTGTAAAATAACTAAAATGTCCTTTATTTAAATTTTGGGTATTACAAATTGTCTGTCGTTTAAATTTTTGGCAAAATTTAGGTGCAAAAAATTTTACTTGAGTCTGTAACAATAAGTGTTCACGTACGGATTGCAGACTAATATGACGGTTCCTCGTTTGTCAATGCAAGATCCGTGGAATGTTGTTACTAACTTTTTAAACCAAATTTTTATGCAAACTAGGCATAGACTCATATGTCCATACTTACATTGTAATTACAAATAAATAATGTAAACAACAACATATACGCATGTGATTAAAAAACAAACTATAACTATTACTAATAAGTACTTGAAATGCAATAGACATTCCAGCAATGTTGTACTTCCTCCTAAAACTTTTACCCAACTCAGCTAACCCTGCAGTATCCTTCTTGTACTTGATGTATATCTATGCGATAGCATGATACAATTAGACAAACGTGTAGTGGAACACAACAGATTCCTATGGATACTGATTAAATTATACAAAATCTTCTATCATACCCAACACTTATAAATGAACCCGAACTCAGCCCCCTCGACTAATAAAAAACCTCTCAAACATATAAAAAAGTGACAAACGTACGACATCTAGGTCAAGTATAGCATCAAAATCAAGCCGGTAGTACACCATCTTAATGTTATCCAAAGTAATAAACTGACAACTGTAAAAATACTCGTGCAACAGTCGTGAGCTCTCAAGAAGATTAACAATAGGATAATCTCCACACCGCAAGTCAGTAATTAACTCGAAGTCTGTGCGTGAAAAATGGATTAACTACCCCCTAATGTGAAACCACATATTGTTGCTGCCCTCCACATGAACTTTGTGCAATAACATATAGTGAATGAGAATAGTACAATAGTGTAAACCTTCGAAAGACAATAACTATCCAAAACAAAACTATATATATATATATATATATATATCAATTTGTGTCACTGTCAATTTATGTCTAATATGCTCTATCACTCTAAATCGATATAAACAGGTCTCTTTTGAATAAAAATAGTCAGTTGCTAGAATTTTCAATTGAAATTGTTCAATTATTTGTACCTGAATAATTTGTACCACCAAGAAGTCAAATTTAAGACAATATATATAAACTTAATACTATTATATGTGTGTGTGTATGTGTGTGAGTTACAATAAATGAATAAATACATATACATGTGTGTGTGTGTGTGTGGGTGTGGGTGTGGGTATTTATATATGTATTTATTATAATGTATACTAAATAACACAATTTATCTACCTAAATAAATTATTCAAAATTACAATAAATAAATAAATATTTATATATATATATATATAATATATGTATTTATTTATTGTAATTTTGTAAATCAATTTATTTAGGTAGATATATATATATATATATGTATGTATGTATTTATTGTAATTTTGCAAATCAATTTATTTAGGTAGATATATATATATATATATATATATGTATGTATGTATTTAATGTAGTATTGTAAATTAATTTATTATAAATTACTTTATACATGTATGTATATATATATATATATTTATCTACCTAAATAAATACACAACACAACCCACGCACGCACACACACACACACCTAAATAAATACACGCATGCGCGTGTACTTAAATAAATACACGTACACATACACACTTAAATAACTACACACACCCCTGAGTACACACACAGGTATGCCTAAAATAAATATATATATATATATATATATTACACTTACACGCACATACGTATATTCATATGTGTGTGTAGATTATAATAAATCTACCTAACCAAAGTTTAACAAATAATAACTTCTAATTTCCCTTAAAAAAAAAAGTTAAGTTATTTTTCAACAAAAACAAACAATAAAATAAACTCATCTTTTCCGTTGCCGGAATTTCATTGCCAGAAATCGTTGCTGTCAGAATTACTTAGACAAAAGAGATTGGAAAGTTTGAAAGATGCTAGGACTCGAGAAGTTATGCATATATATATATATAATAAATTTTAAATTTATTTCATGTTTTATTAAATTAATTTGGTCAAAAATAGGGGTGACAGGCCGCAAGCTTGCACTCACCAGAGCACAGGGCCTGCAAGCCTGCGAACATTATGCTCGGGTGAGTACCAGGCCTGCAGGCTTAAAACCCAACATTTTTGACCAAATTAATTTTAAATAAAAAAAATTATTTTAAACATTTATTTTTAAATTTATTGTTTTTTAATTATAAACTTTATAATTAAAATTTAATGTTTCATCAACCTTTTTAAAATTTATTTTAGTAACTTTATTTTTTTATTTGTTTAACTTACAAAAAAGAAAAAAATATATATATTTTTTAATTTTTTTATTTGTGCTCGGGTCCATATCCAAGCACAAAGCATTTTTTATTTTTTTAAAATTTTTTTATTTATGCTTTGGTCCTTGCTCAAGCATAAAGCATTTTAATTTTTTTTTTATTTGTGATTGAGTATAAACTCAAGTATAAAGTATTTTTAATTTTTTTTATTTGTGCTCGAGTATGGGCCCAAGTACAAATCATTTTTAATTTTTTTAAAATTTTTTTATTTGTGCTTGGGTATGGACTCAAGTACAAAATATTTTTTTAATTTTTTTTATATATTTTTTATTTGTTCTCGGGTTCATACTTGAGCACCAATCCATTTTTATTTTTTTAATTTCTTTTATTTGTGACCTAAGCACAATTTGTATTTTATTTTTCAAATTTTTAATTTTTTTTAAAATTTTTTAATTTGTAAAAAAAAAATTAATGTAAAAAGAATTAAAAACATTTAAATTTTTTTAAAATGTAATTTTTAAAAAATTTAAAATTATTTTAAAATATAAAATATTTAAAATATTTTAATTTTTTAATGTAAAAAGAATTAAAAACATCACAATAACTTTTTATTTCAACGGTTAGTTTTTTTAAAATTAAATATTTTCATTTGTACATAAAACAATTAAATATTTTTATTTTTAATTTCAAAAAACAAACATAAAACAATTAAATATTTTTATTTGTAATTTCAAAAACAAAAAATAGATTTCTTTAATTTTCCATTTTCCTTCATTAACTAAATAATTCAGTTATTTATTTTTGTCGAAATACATAATGAATAATAAGTTATGCAATTAAATTCTGTATTTTTAAAATTTTAAAATATATTTTAATTTTTTAAAAATTTACATAATAATATAATTGATGATGATAATTTTTTTTATTTTTAAAAATTTACATTATTATGTAAATTTAATTTTGTGAATTATTATTTATTCTATAAATTTAAAGAAAAAAATTAAAATTAAAAGATTTGAAACACGAGTATTATACTTTTAGAATGTATGAATCATACACTATAGCGCGAATACTATAATGCGTATATTGTAGTGTGTTATTGGTCATGAAGGTAAAATCGTATAAAGAACTTAAAATTAAACTGTTTAATAAAACTGAATTAGAGTTGATCTTAATAGTAAATAATTTATTAAAATTAATTATTTTTAAATTTTAAAAAATATTAATTTAAAATATATAAAACAGTTGCTGTAATTTTAAGATTTGATTTGAGAAATTAAGAATTAAAATTTATATAATGTGCATGCTGTGCTATGGCAGCAGTGGTAGCACTCTCATCATCTTGCTTACCACTGCTTAGCAGACAGAAACCTAGAGGGGTCTATTCTCCTTTAGCTTATTTATCATCATCTTTCTCTTCTTCTTTAGCAAGAAAACTTGTCCTCTACTCAAAGCCCGGATGCTGTTTGTGCGATGGCCTCAAAGAAAAACTCCAGGCCGCTTTCTTAATCTCCGGCCCCGATTCTCTCCACGACGTCGTTTTACAGGCACACATAGTGAAGTTGGTTTTTTTTGCTCAATAAAGGAATTCTAATACAGAAGTTAAAAATTGGAAGATATATTATAATTTACGTGCTGGTTAATTTTTTGTTGTTTGTTTTTCTCAGGTTAGAGATATCACTACTAACCCTGATTTGGAAAAGGCTTACCAGTAGTCTAGAGTTCGTTCTGATGACACTGAGGTTAGGTTTTTTTTTTTTTTTTTTTTTAGAATTTAGTTTGTTGGTAGTGTTAAGTTTTAAACTTTAGTTTTATCTGTTATTCATAAAAATGTTTCATGATTCAGTAATTTAGAGTTTCTATAAGGGGTTTGAGATTTTGTATTATTCATATTCAGTTGAGTTGAGGAAGGAGCACTCAACTTAGCAGATCTTACACACCACCATTGCATTTGTAATGTTTAAAATTTTTCAGACCGAACTCATTTTGCACACTGAGAGCAAACGAATGCTAATAAGTCGGTGGAAGGAACTTTTCACAAGGGATACTGAAGAAAATGCAGACCCTGCGAGACATAGTAGTTGTTCTCTGATAAGGAGCGTATTAGTCACAATATTATGCCAAATATAGATTTGAGCATCTTTGGTATCTAAAATCTCTTGAATTCTTGTCAAAGATAACACCTATTTTTATTTTATTTCTTTTTTTCTTTGGAAGGAGTAAAAAGGAATAAATTCATAAAGACAAAAGCAGTGGTGGAGGTATATCAGTTCCCATTTTTATTGTAAGGCTAATTCAGACACAATGGTCACTGATATGAGAGGTAAAATCTTTTAGTGTATACAATATCCATTGGAGAAATCAACTACTCCAGTAGTAGCTCCTTTAGAAATAAATTCTATTTTCCCGCTGAGAATAAATGGAGATTCTTACATTAGTGTGGTTTGGTTGATTAAGGCTATGTTTGGTAGTGAGGTGCTGTGGCTTTAAAGCCACAAAAGACGTGCTGATTACAGGGCGCTAGTTTTGTTAATGATTGTGCTTGAGTTCACAAGGATTTTGGTGGTCATCATGATACTTGACTTGATACAGCTTCGTAACGTTAGATATAAATACTTTCAACGGTACAAATGCATGAACATTGACTAGATGATGTCACATTATTGAAATGAGAAATCATGTCTGGACTAAACTTGGGAAGTCTTGCTTATAAGATTCTGCTAATATATGTCTTTGAAAAGCTAGTCATCATTACAAACATCGGTATAAATAATGTCATATGAAAATTGACAGACTCCCTCTACAGAACATTAAATGGCTGTTAACAGCTAATCTCAACTAGTTTAGGATTGAGGCTCAGTTGAGTCAAATGGCAGTCGTTATGGCTTATAAGGGTGTTGAGTTACTTAAATACTGTGGTCAGTGAACTAATCTATTTAGTAATTGGTGATGGAAATCCTGCCTCTGCTCATTTCATGTACCTTAGCCTATAATTTATTGGTAAAAGTTTCTATTAATCGTGCCATGCTGTTCTTGCTGAGATGATTCCTGATGAATCTATTTTCATGCATTTTCTCACGACCCCTACTGATCAGCCAGATGTTGAAATCAGTTATCCGACTGTAGAAAAGGTTTCTCTTTTTCACATTAACAATCAGAAATGACCAATATCTAAAAACTTCCCCCTGATTTGGTTTGATTTTAAATCTAATGCTTTATGCCATCATCTTTGTCGTGGCTTCTTGTGCTTTGTGCCTTTACTTTCCCCCGCCATTTGGTCTTCAGATTTTTTTCAACCTTATAATATAATATAATTGCTAGAACTGTGTGATTGTCAAGCAGTTATTCAATTATTGGTTAGGATAGCATTGTAGTGACCCATGCTGCTAACGGTTTTGCCGAGTGTTAAGGATAGAAGCAGAAGTCCAGTACTGAATAAGTGTTGTAAGTGTCAATTTTGGAGGCAATTTCTCGCACAAACATTTTTATTTTTTAATATCTCTTATGAAATCAATCTCTCTTTCAGGAAACTCTACCAAGATTACCTCTCCGGCTTGGGGTGGAGTTAATTCAGAAGAGGATTGCCGCTGCTTTAAGAAATAACTTGCATATTGCAATTAAAATTCAACTGAAGATGCTTGATTTGAAGGAAATATCTTGAAGGTCAAAGCTGGTTGTAATGTTGTGGTGATGGATGATCAAAGCTTATCTCAACTTTCACTGAATGGTGGTAACAGTCTTTTACGCATTCTTTCAAGCATAAGTGTAGCTTAATTTACAGCCATCACTGTGATTATTTTCAATTTTCATCAGAAACAATCATTTACTTTTTCAATCATGATTTTGCTCTTTTTGACCACTCCGTTAAGTTTGATCTCTCAGATTCAATCAAAGTCTAAAGTTGCACCTGCACATAGATTACATTATAAAGAAAATTTTCTCCCACTTTCTGGGTTCTTTGTGCTTTATCAACATCCCCAGGACATACATATCTTTTAAAAGTTCATGATTTTTTTTCTTCTTATTAGGTGTTGGGATCAAGATTTCTTCTGATTTGAGCTTTTGTCTTTGTAATTTGTATTTATTATATATAAAAATATAATAAAAATAAATGTTAACTACACGTGACCAAAGATTTTGTCAGTGTCATAATATCTTGTGCAGATTATTTGTTCTTGATATTGAATTATTAAACCTTGACCCTACGACAAAACAAAAACAAATTTTGAGACATTCTTATGGAATTAATACTACTACTACACTTGCGATTTATGTATATAAACTAACCTGATAAATATAAATAGAACCAATGAAAGTAAAATATTCAATCATATTATGTTACGCTAATTTGCTTTAATAATTTATACATTAATATTATTCTTCATGTAAGCATCCATGCAAAGATAGATGTGTGCAATCTTCTTAGCTACCTTTTTGTCCATTGTATTTGCAAATTGGGTTAAGTAGTTTGAAAGATGAAAACAATTTTAAATATCTTTTGTCATATTTATATGTCATTATTAGTTTTTGAGGCATAAAAGATCGCTATTTCTTACAATGCATTAGGAGTTTGACTACATTACATCTCATATATCTTAAATTTAATTTTTTTTTTAATTTTTATAGTAATTGTTTCAAGTTTTATGTTTCATATTTCAAGTTTTTTTTATATTATCTGTTTCAAATTTTACCTTAAATTATGTAAGATACAAAGTATATTAGGCAAGTCCATGTATTAGTTAATGAAATTGTATTTTTTGATTCAATTTGGCAAATGGCAAGCGGGATTCTTGTCAACTTCAAATAACTTTTGCTTTTAATCGATCACGATGGAAACTTTTTTGACCAATTTATAAATTAAAAGCTAGACCTACCTACTTTTTTTATCCAACAATAATTTGTTTAGGATAATTATGTATGTTAGTGGCTAACAATAATGCCCATATTTAGTATATCATATATATCTTTTCTTTTTCTTAAAAATGAAACTAGTATATGATATTACATCCTCTTTAACTTTCTTACGTATCCATGCATGCAGCATGCAACTATTACAATTATCCATCAATACAATATATGTCACTTTTGTAAATTATATGTTAATATGTTAAATTAAAGAGATCAAATTCAAAAATAGTTTATAAATCAATCGATAAAATATTAATATTTTTAAATTGAGAATGTGAAAGTAAATTTTTTTTTTATAAAAAAAATCTATTTTGTAGTTCAAATTATGAATATTTCGTATCTGAATTTAAAAATTTTTTAATACCAAATTATATAGTAGTTCTATCGTTTTCTTTAATACTAATATTAAATTTTTTAGATAAAACATTCAATTCATAAGATATCATAGTTAAATTGATTATTTAATTTTTTATTCTTCTCAAATGTCGTTTTAACGTGTGTTTGGCACTCTTATCTTTTAAGAAATAATTTTTTTTTTTCCTTTTTTTCTTTGGGGGTCAATAATGCAATTATTAAAGCAAATTCAATTGATTAAAGCTGTTTTGTTTTAGTGTCTTTAAAAAGTTTCCTCTACAAAATATTTTGGCATGAAGCTAGCTAGCCAGCAGGTTAGGTGATAGAATTTTAGATAATATTTTGGTCATATCTTAATCAAATTTATTAATGGGTACGTACGTTGTTGTTACATATTATTAATTGTGATTAATTAATTAATTGATTAATTAATCAATTAATTAATTGTTTCTGTGTTTTGTTTCCTTTGCAAATGGAAATCATCAGCAATCTCATTGATTTGTTCGCCATGATCATCCTTTTCTTCTTCTTAAATCAATCATTCCATGAAGTAATAAAGCAAATGAACATTATAAATAAATAAGTAAAAAAAGATTGCCCATTTTTGACTACTTTTGTTCTATACAATTCATTTTTATAAAGTATATCCACCAAATCAATTTAATATATAGCTAGTCATTAATTAGTTAAATACCAATATAAACAAGATTCCAACTTAATTTTATTCTTTTTTTATAAAAAACATTATTGTACAAAAATAATTTATTAAATAAACAAATAAAAAATACTTGATCAAAAGTAACGTATAGTTACGTGCACTATTACTGAAAGTACCTATCTTTTGATTGCTAATTTTCTCTCTCATCATCTTTGAGTTTTTAATAGATTGATCGATTATTTACAGTCGTGAATTATTTGTAAATCGATAGATTATTTGTATTTCAATCATAATATGTATTATGAATATGCATTTGTACTTTATATATGCATGTATGAGAGGGATGATCCGATTAGGGATTTGCCTATAAATCCACATCATGCAAGCTGAATAGGAAGCAACTACAAGCAAATTCATCAAGAGCCACTACTTTTAAATTTGTTAATCAATTTCTACAATTGGAACTTTGAAAAGTTGGAATCATTGACACATCCCAATATTTGGGGAATCTTTATCCATATTTTGATTTGCTTTCTACCAATTAATTTCTCTCTTAATAATTTTTTAATAATATTTTAAACACACACACACACTCATATATATATGACCTAATTTTAGAGTAAATCAACTAAAGTATTTAATTCAATATTTTTATTTGATAAATAATATTTATCACTCATCAATTATACACTTGTATTACTTGATTTTTAATGATTTTGTTTCGAAGCAGCTACGACGTGAAAGTTATAACAAAATAATACTAAACAAATTTTTAGAAGTTATTAATTGATTTTCTAGTAATTTTATGTTAAAAATTAAAATATTTTAATTTTAAACCTACGTTTAATATGCCATTGATCCTCAATCGAAGTGGTTGGGCATTTCTTGACAGTAGAAACTGTCAATACCGATGATTGCTCTAATTCTTTTACAACTTCTAGGTTATTCCTCCTTTCACCGGCGAATGAAAATTCTCTATAACAATATTTATATGAGTTTATAGGAAAATAAAAATATTTAAACAATACTATAATAAAGAAAAAAATTAATATAATCCATATAGATATATACACTATACTTGATCATATATAATTCATACTTAATGTGTATCATCAATTTACATAGTGATCATCATCTAATGTTATCTTTAGCAGAGGGAAAAAAAGTCATCTAGAGAACTATATATTATATTATTAAATTAAATCCACATTGCATGACTCAAATATGTTTGATGTAAAGAGTTGTAAAATAATAAAAAAATAAAATTTTCTTTTACTAATTCTCTATATATATGTCATGGAAGATATACCAATCACACACAATTTATTTTTTTTCCTAGTAATTTTTAGTTTTATAGTTATAGTTTTTAAATATTTTAAATAAAATATATAAACTAAACTTTTGTGGAATCCCATCCCATTAGCACTAATGTTATTATTGAGTAGCAAGTATTAATTAAAGAAATCTCCATCTTGCCCACTTAGTGAAAAGAATAAATACACATTTTTCATTAATAATATAATCATATTAATTAAGAAATATGTGAAAAATTAGTTCATTGCCTTTTCTTGTATATAAGAAGAACTATTTTGCAAATCTTTACTTTAGTGTGTCAATCACTGGGCAAGAAAGAAAGAGAGATCAAATATCCAAATATCAAATAATAAATTTCTTTTTTTTAACAAAAAAAAAATGGTGTTTGATAAATTAAAACCATATTTGCTTATGATTTTTTATTTTTTGGTAATTTGGGTCAGCTGGGAATTACATAATTTCCATGGAAACTCCCAACCGTGGCATGAATCGTTATGTCTTCGTTGTTTATCGCAATGCTTTTGCTGCTCTCGTTCTTGCTCCTTTAGCCTTTGTCCTTGAAAGGTTACACAAAATTATTCACTACTCTGTTCATAACTTGCTACTTGCTCTTACTTCATTGTTTTTTTTTTGGCAGAAGAAAATAAGACTGCTAATCTTATCCTTTTATATATATACATATATATATATATATATATAGGATCAATCGTTTAATATTACAGAAATTTTTACATTAATTTTTAACTATTAGATTAATAATCTATTAAATACTATAATTAAATGAAATAAATGGTGCATAAATTAGGGTCATTAATATTTTTTATTTTTAAATTTTTTCTTCTTTTTATTTAATGACCAGATTTAATACCTTTTAAATATTTTTTTTAGAGGGTTGTTGATATAATATATATATATATATATATATATATTAGTTGTCTTGTAAAATAGCTAGAACTGTTTTAAGATAAAACGATGTCAATATAAATGAGAAAATGAATATTAAAGATTAATTTTAAGTAAAAATTGTACTTTAATTGGTATATTTTAAAGTTAAATAAAAACAAGGTAGTTGTAAATGTACCCTAAATCTTGTACTTGACCAATAAGAATTTGGAGAGAGTAAATATAAAGGAAATTCACAGCCAAGCTAAGGTGATCGAAACCCTAGTGACTCTCGCGGGGGCTTTACTGATGACATTATACAAAGGTTCCGTCCTCAATCTTCCATGGTCATCCACGGAAACAAGCCACTGTCAAACACTGGGTTGCCGGAACGCTGTTAATCCTTCTAGGTTGCGCTGCCTGGTCCAGCTTCTACGTCCTTCAAGTAAGCCGTCGTCGTCTTCTTCTTCTTCTTGCATGCATGGCATAATTAACATAATTATTAAACGTCGACGTTTGGTAATAATTATAATAATTTTGGTTGATCACATCAGTCGATGTGCAAGGTGTTGTGATGAAAACAAGAGGCCATGTATTTGTTACTGCCTTCAATCCTCTTTGCATGATTATTGTTGCTATTTTTGGCTCTATCATTCTTGCTGAACAACTTCATCTTGGAAGGTATATTATAATTAATTTCATTAACGAATATTCAACGTATGTTAACGAAGCCTCCGGATATTAAAAGGTTTAAAATGACATCTATTTAACTAAAATTATAAATATTTTCAATAATTTTGACAATGAAAATTGGAATATATCTATATATAATTAAAAGAAATTAATGATATTTAATACACCAATGCTATTTTCAATACGTAAGATAGTAGAACTAGATTTATACTCTTTGTAAAATAAGTCTTTTCTAAGTATATGCTAACATAATCTTGACAAAGCAATGGGTGTTATTAAAACAATATTCTTTCTAATTCAGTGCAATTTGGTTTGGAATTTTTCTTTTTTCCTATTAATGTATACAAATAAGGCAATTTAATATTCGAATATTATATATTATCAACTTTAAGGATTGATATACTTTATAATATTCCTCCATTTATTCTTTCTATCAATTAATTAATTAATTTTTTGGTTTCTTTTTCATCAGTATCATAGGAGGAATTATCATTGCACTTGGCCTGTATTCTGTAGTATGGGGAAAAAAGAAAAGATTTTACAGGTCCAGCACCAACTTCTACTGTTAAAGATAATGCCCGAGATAATGAATATTACCACCGTTAATAACAATATTGATCAGAAATCTAGAGAGTACAAATTTTCCCAAACCTACTTGTAATTATTGTGGCCAAAACATATATTATTTTTGCTGTAATTTATGGATGTTGTGAAAGATTTTTACTCTTAGATCTTTACTATGCTTCTTATCAATTCTTTTGTATATTGGTATATAATAATTCATGGATTTTGAAGACATTTTTACTATCATTTTTAGGGTTAGTTTGAGACGGTTATATTTATACCGTATTTTAAAAATACAATTAAAATGTTTGATAAAATTTTATTTTATTATCGTAATTAATATTTATCACTTATTTATTCTCTTATGTATGATAATTAATAATTTTAATTCATAGCAAAAGCAGTATCCAATCGATGCCTTGATAAAATTCTTCAAATTACACATGTATCATGCCTTTACAGCATATCATTATCATACAGGTGTTTGGCATTTTAGTTAATTGAGGGGAAAAGTTGGAAGTGGTGGTTTCCAACTTGAGGTCATATTGTTTGAGGTTGTGTTGTTTTCAATGTACATCAAATTCTAAAGTATATTCCAAAGCTTATCTATCGAACTAAAGTATACCAATTGCTGCATTCTTGTTGCTAGCTAGCTAGCTAGCTATGTAAATATGTCAACTTTTGTATGGAACTCAATTCTATTCCCTTTCGATTGCAATGAATCGTTTTCTTTCAATTCTGATCTCAATGGTTGGTACCATTATCATATCTAATAAACAACCTACAATTTTAAGAAACTTGTATCGTAGGATGTTTGATTTTTCTGTTTCAACTTTTAAAAGAGTTGACCATACAACATAATGTAAACTTTAAATTAATTTGTTAATGGGATTGATGCCCACAAGTCACACCCCACCAAGACGAATAAATAAAGCTACATGACATGTTACTAACATAGTTTTCTTGTAAAGTTTAGATAACAATTGTGCAAAAAAACAATATAAATAGTAAAGAGCAAATCAAAATGAAGCATATGGGATCAATCTCACTTCTTCTTTAATTTTATATAAATACTTGAAGAGAAATTATCAAAGGGTGAGAATTAAAAAATCTGCTGTGGTTTTGACAAGAGAGTGGAGGTAAGGAATACGGCAAAAATTTTATTTGGTATTTGCCTTGTGTGACCCAAATTACAATGCAAAGAAGGAGAAGAATTTGCAAAAGCTTATGTGATGTCAAGCTTTATGACTTTGATTTGGACGGTGTAATATGCAGGCTTTGTCAGAGAGATACGTACGAAGGATGTGAATAATAATGCACTATAGACAAAAAGAATTGGTAAAAACTCATGAGTTGTTCTTAAAGATAACATGGAATTTAATTAGTATAGTACTATAAGAGATCATGATATATACCAAACTAAAAAGTTAAAACTTTGGTGAGTTTTAAATTTGTTAATTTTATATTTTACAGTATGCAATAACAATACTAAACATGTTAAATAATATTGTTTGTAATTTTATTAAGTTAACGTGATAATTCAACATAATATCATAGTATATTTTATTTACAATTTTGTGTTTAATCCTTTAAACATTAAAAAATAAAATATAATCATTTAAATTTATGCGAAAATTTCAATAAATAAATCTAAATTTGCGCATGAAAGAAATATTAAACAATTTAAATACAATTATTAGAATTTTGAATTCAATTCAAATAGTAAATTGAAATGTTGTATGCTAAACTCCATTAAACATGAATATGAATGGAAATAATATGTATAATTACTTGTAAGTGATTGTGTATGTTCGGAATTTATCCAAGTTTTAATAAAGAATGTAACGATCTCTAATATTAATTTTCTTGTACAATAATAAAAATATATTTGAGATTGCAATATTTTCAAAATCATAATAATTGCAAGATGAAATTATTAATTATTAAATACATAACTCTAAAAAATTTAGATTTCAAACATCCCTCCTACCAAATTAAGAAATGACTTATGTATACACATATATACTTTTATTGTTCTATTTTTAAAGTTAAATAGAATTAAAATACACAACTTAAAAAGGGTTGACTAGAGAGACACAGAGAGAGTGGGGAAGAACAAGAAAAAAAAAATTAGAGGACAAGAATTAGCAAGAGAAGTCAAATTGAGAAATATGATTGGATGAAAAGTAATGCTAGTAAGCATGCAAACATAGAGCAAATGCAATAAGGTACAATAATGTTGCTTGCCATTTACTCTCGCAGGTTATTTCTAACCACATAAAATTTGAAAATTGAGATAATAACATCTGGGTCCTAACTTTTTATATTTTTATAATTAAAATATAAGGTTTTTTTTTTTCATTTTGAACAAATATATCCCTTATTCTTATTAAAATGACAAAATTAACTTTATCAAAGTGAATTTTAACCATCTCAAACATTAGAGTATATAACTTAATACTAATGAGTATTTCTAATCATTTTAATAAAATGAAATACTGAGTTAAGGACCTATTTGTTTATGCTTTGCCCAACAGATACAGCTACAAGCACTTGCTAAGTGGCATATATGTATGTCTTTCTTTTCTTTTCTTTCTTTCTATTAATGCTTCCCATTTGTAAGATTGGATTCCACCAACTTCGATTATTTTCTCTCGTTGGAATCCAAACGTGAAAAGCACCAGCTTTTTTTCCTTGGTTAGACTTTGTCTCCCCTCTTTTCTCCTCTATATTACTTCTACTACTGCTGCTTTCTAAAAGTATTTTTGTTAATTCTATATTCTTCTGTTTTTTAACAAATTCGTTAGTTTTGAAAACACATTTACTCTATACATATTCTCTCAAAATCAAAGTCCTATACCCATGTGTTTTTATATATTCTTGTTCGGTTAAAAGATTCTGAAATTTGTTTTTAAAAAGAAATTTAATTATTTCAATTGATAGATCGATGAGACATATGAAGAAGTTATCGGGGGAGTAAAAGGAAGAACAAGAATAACAATATTTGGAAACCATCATTCAGAATTTTCTTATTAACTAAGAGTAATTAATACTTAATTTTAAGTCATTATTAACAGTAAGCTTTGTTTTTTTTATTTAATTAAGGTGAAAATCATGGGATTAACTTAAGATTCCACAATTAATTCATGAGTACAATAAAGCAAACATCTTTGTACAAATGGCTTCCACTCTTCATATCACTTACTTCCACTAAAACTTTAGAATAGATCACTCATCCCACCTAGAGCACTCGCCATCAATTTTATTTGGTGGTCAATGAATCAAATCCCCACTTCTCATAAAACAACAAATTCAATAATTTTTTTAAACAAATTAATGCTAGCTACATCACTTCATATATATTTTTTTTAAAAAAAATTGATTCTATCACCAAAGTGAGGATTCTAGTTGCTTGGAATACGGATAATTTTCCAGTTAATGGATAAGGGAATCTAAATTGGACTGATTACTAAGTGCTTATGGCTCTAGACTTGTATGCGTGTAGTGTTGAAATACTTCAATCTATTTATTTTACCTTTTCGTATCTATAAGAAGGACACTTCCTCTTTACTGCTATAGCAAATCACAGTCGTACTTGTTAGAAAAAAAGAAAAAAAAGCACTTCTTGTGTTTGTGTTTGTGTGAGAGAAAAAGAAAGACAGAAAATGGCTGCCTTTTGCCTATCCCTTAACAAAGTGAAACCCTACCTGGCAATGGTCTCCCTGCAATTTGGCTATGCAGGGATGTACATAATCACCATAGTTTCTTTTAAACATGGCATGAGTCATTACATTCTATCCGTTTATCGTCACGTAGTCGCGACACTTGTGATTGCACCCTTTGCCTTCGTACTCGAAAGGTTCCTCAATCTCTTACTTTCATAAAACTATATACACTTGTTTTCAAATGATCATATATATGTCTTTTTATTGTACTTGCTAATTCATTGATAAATTTCATTGCTTTTGTACATACAGGAAAATAAGGCCAAAGCTGACACTCCCAGTCTTCCTAAGAATAATGCTTCTCGGTTTCCTTGAGTATTAATTCTACCACCTTTTTCATATCTCTCCATTTCTTTCTCTAGACATAAGTTTACACTGCTCTCTCTCCTCCCTAGCTGCCCTTTTCTTAACACTCAAAAATGGATTGATTAATTTTAATTAATCATTGCATGGAGTTCAAATATATGTAATAGAAGTACTTAAATTATGCTTAATTAATTTTTTTTTAGTATAAGAACTCTAAAAGTTGCCATTGCTTAATGCTGGATTATGACAGGCCAGTTTTGGATCAGAACTTGTACAATCTGGGAATGAAATACACTTCAGCAACATTTGCGTCTGCCACTGTCAATATTCTTCCTGCCATTACCTTTATACTGGCAATTATTTTCAGGTATTGCTTTACAAAATATTTTTTAGTGCAAATTGCAAAAATCATTGTCTTTTTTGTGCATGCAATTAATCATGCAAATCAAAAAGGTATATCCCTCTAAGGCCAGCAATTTTCATTAGACTATGACAAAATCACGTCATCATGTTACATCACATGTCGTTATATGATACACGTCTTAATTTTTTTTTGAACAGGTTAGAGAGCGTGAATGTAAAGAAGATACACAGTCTGGCGAAGATTATTGGAACGGCAATCACAGTTTCAGGAGCCATGGTTATGACTTTGTATAAAGGTCCAATTGTCAATTTCATAAAACATGGAGGAGCTGCTAGCCACCATGGAACGAACACTGAATCAAGTGACCAGCATTGGGTCACTGGACCTTTAATGCTTCTTGGCAGTTGCTGTGGTTGGGCAAGCTTCTTCATTTTACAAGTAAGCAAGAAAAAAAAAGTTTCTGCAGATTTCAAACCCCGAATCTATTTTGCTAACTGGACAAAATTTCTTGAACGCAGTCATTTACGTTGAAGAAGTACCCAGCAAAGCTCTCTCTTTCAGGTATGATATGTTTTATGGGAGTAGTGGAAGGTGCAGTAGTTTCTCTAATCATGGAACGTGACATGAGTGCCTGGAAAATCGGCTTCGATTCCAGGCTGCTCGCCGTTGCTTACTCAGTGAGTCGAGTCTCGCTTTCTTGCATACTTGATAAATTACAACTTTACAGCTTGTATGTTATTAATTATGAAATTCGCAGGGAGTGGTTTGTTCTGGAATTGCATACTACGTGCAAGCTTTTGTAATCAAAGAAAGAGGGCCAGTTTTTGTTACATCATTCAGTCCTCTATGCATGATAATTACTGCAGCTCTGGGAGCCATTGTTTTAGCTGAGCAAATCCATCTTGGAAGGTAAGAAAAAATTATAACCCAAATTTAATTTCTGTTTTCCCCTCAGGAACGATCGTTTGTGTTCATAAATTTTTTTTTGCAGCATATTTGGAGCAATTCTGATTGTTTTCGGACTTTACACTGTGGTGTGGGGTAAAAGCAAAGATCGTCAAGCAGAATTGAATTCTGAAAAAACTGCTAATCAAGATTTACCAATCACGAACAAGCCAATTGATTTTGATAATGATGATCATAAAATCAATGGGCAGCTGAAGATTCAGGCAAAGAGTTCCTTAACTCAAGGGACTTAGAATGATTTTACTTCAAATTTTGAAGAATTTCAGCAGGAATTTCCCCACACAATCTATTAATATTTAGATCCCTCCCTCTTTCCAATTGGGCCTAGCTTTTGGTGCTTTCTTTATTTCCGTTTGCTTTTATATATTGTTTAATGCGTTAATAACATTGGAACCTCTGCTTTTTTCATGTTTTTACATACAAGCACAAGATTACTCCTATTAAAATAACAAAATTACCTTTATACTATCAAATTTTGATCATAATAATATTAGATTACCTATATTATGAAATTTTGACTATCACAAATTCACAATATTAGAGTATGTAATTATAAATTCATAATGTTAGAGTATGTAACTTAGCATTAATGTGTATTTTAATTGTTTCAATGAGTGTTACTATGTTAGGGACCTATTTGATTTAAATAAATAAACTCTACTATTATTTATAAAAAAATATATATAAAAAATTCCGGGACTTGTATATTCTATTCTCTTCATTAAAAGAATCAAATTCTACTTATAATTTGAGATTTTGGGCAAAAAAAAATAACTTTAAAATATTCTACAGTTTTATTATAGTCCTAAAGAAAATACAAATCCCAACGAATACAACCCAAAATATAATTAAATTATCCTTATAATATCAAATTTTAAGTTTTAATTACCCATAATATAAAATGGGTTTTTGATGAGAATGATTCAATTTTTAAACTTATTTATATTTATAGTTTGAGTTCTAAATTTCTTACATTTAAGGTTAAAATTTAAATATTTAAACAAAATTATTCTAGTTGTTGAGTTTAACAGTACTTTCTTGACGAATTTTAATGAGAGAGATTAGTGTAAATTTGTCTCTCCCTCAATGAGATTAGTATAAATTTATTGAAAAAATTTTTTTTTTATCCTAATCTCTTTCGATGAAATTTATCAATAAAATATTATTTATCAATTCACTAATTAGAGCCAATTTCATTTAAATATTGAACTTTTTGTTTCAAATATAACAAAAATCTAAGTCAAACTAAATTTTAATGAGCTTAGATATTTCACCATTTTTGTCAAAAACCCATATAAAATGTGGTACTAATAATATAAACTGTCAATACAAACTCTTTCGTACAAATTAACATGATACTTGTATAATTGCCATATTAATATTGTTTACCGTCCTTAATTGTATTGACTTTTATATTTTTATTGGATTAATATTTATATACCATGTTGTTTATATAAAAAAAAATTATATTTTAATATTATTTTAAGATAAAAATATATAATTTAACACTACAAGGTATTTTAATAGAGATTATGATCTTATTTGTTATAAAATAAATAAATTATATTTTTATTTGTGAAATATAAAATTTGTAGGGACCCAAATGTTATTATGTCAAAGTAATATAAATAAGAAAAACGTGACGCATTTTCTCTCTCTCCAATAAGATCAAATTCTGCTACTGTTCTGTTCCTGCGGTTCGGGAGAGACATACCCCTCCACTGTTGTTGGGTCATTTCAGAAATCAAAGGTTTTCTTTTTTCAGTTCTCAGAAATCTAAGTTGAAAGATCAAAAAATGGTGATGTGGGTATTTGGTTACGGATCTCTAATATGGAAAACTGGCTTTAATTTTGATGAACGCCTTGTCGGTTTTATTAAAGGATATCGCCGTGTTTTCTACCAAGGTAGATAAATATTAAATCTTTATGATCACAAAAAAGAAAAAAATTAAAAATAACAACTTTTTATTGAGATGTATGCATTTTGTTCTTGAATTACATGTCTACTTGTTTCAACGCTGAATTCAGGCAGTACTGATCACAGAGGAACACCAGAGTATCCTGGAAGAACTGTCACATTAGAGCCTGCTGAGGGTGAAGTTTGTGTAAGTTTCTTTCTCTTCATCAATATTATGAAAACCCATGTTTTCTTTCCTTCTTTTATATTCAATTAATATTAGTAATTCTCAAGCTTATAGCACATAACTTAAAATCCCGATGAAAATTATACTCCAAAGATGTGGGAACTTTGATTTGTTTTTTGTCATTCAATTCATACTCTAAAGAGTTTGTTGCTTGATGATAGGAGTTCAGAATGCCGGTTGCTCCATTAGAGGATCATTTGCTATGACAATTTTTATATATTGGGGATTTCTTTTCTTCAGATAAAATTAGTTTGATTGTGTGAGAATTGAGGAAAAATGAGGTGGATGTAGTTTACTGCTTTGAATTAATGGGTTGAGGCTATGTATTTTGATGGTTCCAACATGTTGATAATGAAAAAAAAACAAAATGATATGCAGCATCAAAGTTGTTGATTATTCAATGAATATGAACTTGCATCAATAGTTTGATATTTAGCGGTTAATTTTTGTGAATAGAACACTGTAATGTGTAGTCTATTAGCTTATAGACTTGTAGAAGTAACACATTTTTTGTGCTTTTCTGGTTTTCTGCGTGGCTCGTCAATATTGTTATACAAGGTATAAATTCTTCATTATAAACATGATATTATAAAATGAGACCAATGTTTGAACCAAATTGTTCTTTGGTATTGCGAGGTCGTAGTGGGGGGCTGCATACAAGATATCCAGCCAAGAAGACAAAGAAGTTGCACTGACGGTATGGTATATTAAGTAAAATTTAGGAGTTGCTTTCTTTAATTAGTAAGACTCTTTTTCTCATAGCTCTTTTGCCCATTGAAAAACCATTGATTCGCTCTCGCTTCCTTCTTTTGGTGCTCCATATTTCTGAAAAATGATTTGTTCTTTAATTGTTCTTTGCGGTTAAAAATAATTGTGTTCACTGGTTATGTTAACACAAAAAAATAACAATAATAATTCATTGCCACCAAATCAACTAAGGGTAAGCATTATTAGTTATTTATTTGATAAAGATCGAAAACATAAATGTTGCTTTTAAGTACGTTATCATGAGTGTGATGGTGAAATCATCTTGTTTGAGATGCACAAAAATCATTCTTCAGTTATCGTGTTCACAATTATAAGCTTGCACTTCCTCCATTAATTCTCAACTCTGCTTGATGGGTGCAGCTATATAATCCAATCAGTCCTTATAAAATACCTCTTTTGTTAATTGGGGGTTTGTAATTGTTTTTTCATATAATTAATATTTCTTCCCGTCCTTTGTCGTCATGGTGTGCAGTACTTGGAAGTTAGGGAGAAACAGTATGACCAGAAAGCTTATGTTGATTTCTTCACTGTGAGTTCTCAATGCTAAGATCACCACAACTTTTATATGCAAGTATTTTAAGGTCTATCAGTCATGTAATATCTGCTGAAATTTGTGTCAGGACCCTACGGCTACGACTCCAGCTGTGTCTGGAGTGATGGTGTAAGTGGAAGTAAAATGATTGAATTATCTAAACTTCAACATGTTACCTTTACCAAAGCTAAACCAGATTGAATTTGACTCTGTTATTCTTTAGTTACGTTGCATCTCTGGACAAGAAGCTAAACAAGAACTATATGGGTCCGGCGTCTCTAGAAGATATTGCCAAGTATGTATCTTCTGCCTACTTTAGTTTCACACCATGCGTTACATGCTTTGTTCGGTTCATTGAATTGTAAATCTTGGAAAATGGACTTCTTTAGAATTAAGTAGCACCTTGCCATGTTTCTTGTTAATGGTCAATCCTTGTTTGTAACGTAAATTCAAATACTATTGGCCGTAAGATCATGATTGTTGCTCCCTGTCACACATTTATCGTACGCTTACCAAATCTGCTGCTGGGTTATAGTGCTTAAGAACTCACTTTGATTTTGAAGCTCATATACGCCATTCCCAACTTTTTTCTCTTCTTTCTTTCTCAGTTATTCTTTTTCACGATTTGCAGACAAATTGTTCGTGCCGAAGGTCCTTCAGGACCCAACAGAGTCTATCTCTTCCAACTTGAACTAGCTCTTCATGGAATTGGTAAGATTTTTTGAATTTATTTATCACCAAACTCCAGTTATTTGTGTTTCTTTTACAAAAAAACGTAAAATGGTATTCGGTGTTTTATGCTCAGGATGTGAAGATAAGCATGTAACTGATCTTGCGAATGAAGTGAGGCGCATTCTGTCAGAAGAAGAGATGAGCAAATCATGACCAGGAAATGAATCTATTCAAACTGTTAGTTTTCGTGATCCCATCAATTATTGTTGGAGCTTAGAGTGAAGCAATTTCTTATTTGATTGAATTTAGAATCCACCATCTTCAGCATTTGTTCCTGCCATTTCTTGAGCTTTTTTATTACTCTTAAGCCAAGAAGGATTCTGGGTTTCACAGTACCACAGGAGGAAGTATTGGCTGAGCTACCACATTATTTGTTACTGATGAACTTTCATGAAATAAGGTTACACAATTGCTCTCATTTTCAGAATTTGCACTGAAAATTCATGCATTATTATGAGGTAGTGTTTTGTTTTATAAGAAATTTAAATCAATATGAATTTTAAATATATAAATGTAAATGGTATAATTATTTTTTATTTATAACATCTTAAATAGAATAAATTATTGATATATATTATTATTAAAATTGCTATTAAATAAACTAATTCAGATATTTATATTAATATTGTATTGGATACTTACAATTTTCTTAGGGTTAAAAAAGAGGCGCAAAAAAAATCGAAGGGCAATTTCTGATTTTTATGTAAACCCATTTTATATTTATAATCAAAATATAATAAAACCTGGCTTAAATATTCACTAAATCTCCATCAAAGGTCATCTCTTTTCGGCAACCACAACAAAATACAAAAATTAAATTAAATTAAAATTGCTCTAAACACATGATACAACATTATACTCTGAAGATTGAAGCTCATCTGCTCTAGTCAGTTATCTAGCAAGTTTGCTGTCGCCGAATTCAATCACTGTCTTCTGCATCCTCTGCATAATATAGGGTACAGGTTGTGTGAGAGAACATATAAAGTTGCTTTAAATATATATAGCAAAGAAAGTCCTAGATGGGACAAGCATATCACATAATCTGTAAGTCCATCCAATAAATTTTTGTCACTTGTACATATTAACTGAGGGCTTCAAATTATAACATATGAGGTTTTTTTTTTTTTTTTTGTCGAAATGAAACAAAGTAATTTCTTTGGATGGACCAAATACAAATTCAGTCTCAGAATACACCATGAATGATTTAACTACTGGTTAGGTTAATGCACAACTTTCAGGAACATACAGATGCTACAATTCACCATGCTTGGTCCAAGTTCGCATGGACATGAGCAGCAAAGAGAACGGTACAAGCACCAATAGTCACAGTATCCAAGTCATGACATTCTAGGGCCTTGATAAATAATATAAACTTGTAATCCAATCAACTATTAGAACAAAGTAGACATAACATATCCTCAAAGGCTTACCCTCATTTTTCTCTTCACTCTGGCTTTCAGCATTGCCATCTTCATTGCCATCATCACCATCATTATCTTTGTCGTCGTCATCCTTATCGTCAGAATGTTCAGTGTCACTGCTTTCACTTTCATCTGGTATTTTGGGCTTTGGAGGAGGTACAAAGCTCATGGTAGACCTTCTACGTGAACTAGACACAATGTTACTCATGTCAATGCCCTCAAGTTCTCTTGCTCTTTCCTTCTTCTTTCTGACTTCTTTGATTTCTGAGGATAAATCAAGAAAACAAAACCACAATTTGTCAAACATTAGCGCATGGAACATGATGCACAAGTGTCCATGCACCCCCACAAGTAAACAAGAACCAGTTCAAATCCACAATCTACTTATCTAACTGCCACAATAAAACTCTAAAATGACCATAGACAACCAACTTCCGCGAAGAATGATATGTAATTATCGTCAAAATCATCACTAGTGGCAACAGGAGCATACATTGTATTAAATTACTTGCTGCAACAGTAAAAGCTACCAATCCCAGCAAAATAATCATATTTCCCCATCTTCTTAAAGAAACAATACCATCCTAACATGCAAACAATTTTCTACTTATTGTCTTCATCCTGTGGCCTCAAGGACCAAGACAATGTCATATATCCATTTAATTGGGAAAATAATAAAAAGTCATCACAGCCTCAGATTTATTATCATGTCATTTGAACATTTGATGTATAAATACTTTTAAAAAGTTATCTTCTTATTCTTTTCAAGCTTGGTTTTCAGATATGTAAGCACAAAAGGTTGTTAACAACAAGTGACACAGCGACAAAGAACTTGTACCTTTCTGAACTTCTTCATCAGCAAACAATATACTACTTATTGACAAGTTGTACAACAGAGCTAGAAATGACATATCAATAGCTACCTTTTTCAGATGGGTTTGAAGATAATCCTTCCCTAGAAAGTATATCCTCCAATTCCTTTATTAGTTGAGTTTCACGTTTGTTCTCAGGCACTTGCTTCACTTTCTTGTAAATTGAGGGAGGAACACTGTAAATGAAATAAAAAATGTGAAGGCCTCAATCTAGACAAAATGAAAAAAAATAAACTAAGGTCACAGATGGTTAGTTGAAATAGAACCTCATCCCACATGATTTTATAACTGTTTTTAACTGTTCGACACGTTTCCCATAAGCTGGAGTTGAAATTTCTTTTTTCTACATCCAATAACAAAATAAAATTACTTAAAATTGAATCTGATCAGCTTTTAGATTTTGGAGAAATCTTGGACAAATAAAAAGGAAGACCTTTATGGGTTTTTCAGCAGATGATTGTGAGCGACGATTGTCAGAGACACTTCCACTGTCTTCAGCATCACTGTTGTCCTCTGTCACTGTTTTTGCAGCCTTGGTCATCTTCTTGCTAGATGTCTTGGTCTCCTTTTCTGGTCTTTTTCGTTTTTTAATCCCTTCAGATTTCTGTTGCATCTTTCCTTTTGAAACAATTTTCTTTCTGGGCTTCACATCATCTTCCTCCTCTTCTATTTCACCATCTGATGAATCGGAACTTCCTTCACTACTGACCTCTTTTGCTTTACCATGCGAATTTTTCTTTAGGCTTTTCTTCTTACCAACGGTCGAAGGTTCCAAAACTTCAGAAGATTTCAGTACCTAATAAATAACAGAGATAATTATAGGAAACGTAGACTGTATGTAGAGCCTCTACAAGAAAAATGACACCACTTGAACAACTCACCTCGTCTAATTCTTGACTAATCAATTTCTTAAATGGATCAAGATAATGCTTCTCCAGTTTAAGATCCTCCTCCAAAAGTCGACGAAGCCCAGCCATTGTAACTTTCCTGAAATAAAGCAAGTGATAAGTATTTGTTTAATCACCCGGACTCCAGAAAAATGAGCAGAGTAAAATCTTATTCAAGTGAAAACTCAAATATATCACAAGCAAATAAAAAAAAAACATATTAAAAAAACACCATGCACTATATATTAGGATCTTTATACAAAGGAAGTGACAGTAATAAAATTAATATCAATTCAATTGATGAAGTAGCATACTCAGAATTAGCTTTGACATAGGCAGCTCTTTTTCTAATAGCTTTCTTTATTGTGCTCTCACTTGGAACTCCTTTATTTCCATCGCCCTCAGTTTCCTCAGTTTTAGATTTAGTTGTTTTAGGACCTGTCATAAGGCCTAATACAGGAGAGTCTTCCATTTTCTCCACATCTTCAGGGCAAGTTTCCTTCACATCTTTCGCAGACTGACATTCTTCAGGTGATTTTTCTTCTCTTTTTGTCAATGGAACGTTTTCTTTGGAAGTTTCCTCAGAGTTCTTTGAGGCATTGTCATCACCAGCACCCTTCATGCACTATGGTCAAGAATTGATCAAATCACAGTAAATATAAAATTTAAGAAATAATTTGAACAACTTCTATCAACAATCAGAACTCATGAAAGAGTAGCTAGGCATGAAAAGTCTTAACTTATTGATGATGACAAAATATTACTGGGGAGAATAAAAAAGTAATGATCGTAATTCAGAAAATGATACCCAGGATATTTCCACCAATAAAAGTAACAAATAGCAAGCAAAACTAACTTGAACCAAATTCCGTAATAATTGATAAGAATATGCACAGCATTAATTTTAAAGTATTCTATCGTTAGAACATCGACTCAATTTCTATTTTGTACATCTACTCCACACTTTATAGGCAAATATGTTTTGGCTTTGTGACTCCCGTTTTATACTGCACACTCAGATTTTGCCTTAAATCTAACATGATATTAGTTATCATTCATTTAACTAAACAAAATAATCAACTAAGAAAATCAATCACTACATGTGAACGAATAATTCTAAGCAAAAGGAAAAGCAAAATGAACATCAGATACACAGCTGTTAACATAAACTAGTCATATAATATGCATGGAAAAGACTTAAAAGGCCTTTCAACACAAAAGGGTACCTCTAGCAAACACTGTTTTATAAATTTCTTATGTACATCGAGAGCATGTATCTCCAACTCCAGGTCCTTCTCTAACAATCTCCGAACCCCCTCAAAAGTCAAAGAACTGCAATTACAAACAAACTGGGATAAATCATTCAATTTAGCAGAACAATCAATAGCACTAGAGATACGCACTCTTAATACAAACTTTTTCAACAAACCGATGTGGCAATATTATATATTATTGCCACATGCGTGACATTATTTATCTTCATTAATTGCATTAAGTTTTATATTCTCATCCGACCAATCATGCCACTGTCAGTTTGTATACAATAATTTGTATAACAAATTTGTATTCCTAGCATAATTCACAGAACAATTCAAGCTTAAGTACTGATTTCAATATTATGCAATAAACAAAGAAACAACTAGAATCAAACATGGCCATATAACTTCCTTAATAACACAATAAATTCCTCCAATATTTCTCAAAAATAATAATAATAATAATAATAATAACACAAAGAAAGACAAAAATTCAAAATCATTCACTAATTTTTTTTTTTTTTTTTACTTCTACTATTTTCATAATTCCATAAACAAACAAAAAGGTATCAAATTATCCCGCTCAATCCTCAAACTGATAAAAAGGAACCTTCCGTAACAGAAGAAAACTAAAAACAAGACAAAACTAACCCAATTCGAAAAATCAATCAATCAAGTAATACGAATTAAACCCTAAGCGCGAATACACACAGCACTCCATACACCACAAAATTCCTAACGCATCCAAAAGCGGGAAAAAAAACTCCGTAAAAACTACAACAAACAGAAAAATTACTCAAAAATAAACAAAACAAAGTAATTCAATTTCTAGAAAATTGTCAAACAAGTCAGATAGAGATTACTTCTCGGCTTGTTCCTTGAAGTGAGATACGCGAGCGTTCATCGCGCTCTTAATCTTGGACTCAATGCTGTCGTGAGCATCATTATTCACGGCCTCGTTATCTTGCGCTTCTTCGGTCATTCTCGGTACAGTGAGCGGAGAGCGTGGACAATGTGGGTTTTCTTCTTTCTTTCTCACTGCGTTAGCAAGATTGAGCAAGCTTCGAACTACAAAGTCTACGCAGTTTGGAAAGTGGGGAAACGTTCAGGTCTGTGCATCCCAGTGTTAAGGTTTTGATCAGGACCGTCGGCTTTGCTGATTATTTGAATGTTGCTAAGTATATCTTTGATTGCGTACGTCACGTGAAACATACGCGACGCTATTAAATGACGGGAAAAATTCATATGCACCTCTAAAAATAAGATAATTTCACATTTACTCTTCATATTTTAAAAATATCAAATTAAATCCAAGTGTAGTTTAAACTCTATTAGAATTATACTTTAACTCAAAACGTGGAGAACATTTCCAATTCTATCCTCAAAAGTTAGTACTCACGACAAGTTAACATGAAGGTAGAATAACGTTTGAAAAATTATAGAACGGTCCTTAATCTTTATTTATTTATTTAATATATTAACTCTATCCATTAAAATATTGTAATTATATTATGAAACAAAAGTAGGATAATAATATTGGGTGTCTAAATTTTTGTATTTTAATTAAAAAAAATATTACACCTCCACAATAATTATTTAAATAACATATTTAAAAAGTTATAAAATTTTATTATTAAATTCATAAATGCCACATTACTTAGAAATAATTATATAATTTATCTATTTATATTATAAATTATAAATATTTATAAATCTATAGTATTAATTATTGTCGGCCACAATATAACATTGTATGACTTTAAAATTATATGTGGGGCATTATAGATTTATAGTTACAAATATTTTAAAAAGGGACTCCAATGTTATTATCCCTAAACTAAAGGGAAACATTAACATACTTTAAGTGGGCTTAATTGCAAATAGACTTTTCTTATCCAAGAATACAAGAACACAGCAATATTATTCCATCCCTTCCTCCGTGTACGTCGTCCCAATACAAAAATTTTCAGACACACGCAAACGACAACTATCACAAACTCAAAACGACATAAAAATTGCCACCACCACCACCTAGGGTTTCTGCAAAAAAAATTCTGACACATCAAAAATCATGGGAGGCCACGAGGCGATGGAGGTCGCGAAGACCGTCCTGGAAGTTGCTGACGTGGCTTGGACAGCCGTTGAATGTTGCCACCATTTCCACGGCGACCACGACCACGACGACAAGTCTGTTGATGATAAGAAAGAAACAAAACCTGTTTATGGAGAAGAATTGGAGGCTCTGAAATCGGAGAATCGTCGTTTAAGAAACTTGCTCGAGCAGAACCTTAAGTTGCTTCAGAATTTGTCTGAATCCCCTTGTTTGATAAACGACTGTCCACCCGATGTACGTAATTGTGGTATCGGTGATTCTTAATCGCTTTAATTGTGTGTTAGTTAATTTTTGAATTGTATGCAATTAGATAGAAATTTGATTTAAATTTTTGATTTTTTTTTGTTTTTGAAATTTTTAGGTTATATCTCTGTATAAAATGTGATTAATTTGTTTATTTTGTAATTGTAGCTGTACGTGCGCCTAATCACCACGGTTGATTCTGAGGAATTCTTGACTCGATTAAGAACTCTTCGTCAGGAGTCATTTGATGGAGCTGGAAATAAGTTTCCTTTCAAGGAGGCTACAGGTGTTGGCATACTTTAGTCAAGTATGTAGAGTTATTTCATATTTGTTTGCTACTTGATAGTGACTTGTTTTTTGGTATCTTGTTTAGCTGACGACTTGCGTTCAGCTGGAATTCTAGTTAACATTGACCAAGAAGAACCGAGTTGGTGGGTTTGGGTGACTGATGAAATGGTTCCGAGCAATGTTGAGGAATGGAGTGGAATCGATAATGAGAGCTATGTTGTTGTTAGTGAGGAACATGTGGTTGATGGGATTGCCAACTTTATGGCTAAATGCATTTTGTCGAACCCAAAAGCTCAGGTATGGTGCTACTGAGATGTAAATTGTGTTGATTTGCTTTGTTTAATGTATCTCAGAGCATTTGTTTCCTTGGAATTGTAGAATCTGGCCCCAGAGGAGCTGCAGAAAAGTAAGTTTGCTGTTGAAATGTTTAATTTTCAATGCTTTTCTTGTTGCAATATTTTATACAAAGAAGATATGAAGGTTGTATAGCTCCTATGTAGTAAGCGAAGATTTGGTTGATGATACTTGTGTCATAATTTTATGCATTTATAAAAGGAATTTAACTTGCCCTTAAGTTAATGACAAATCTATTTTTATTTCCATGGTAATTACTGAACTGTAGCATAATCTGATGGATTTTCATAAAAGAAAGATGTTTGTCAACATTTGCTTTTGGTCAACTTATGCTTGGATAGAAAATGTGTATCTTAACCTGTTTAACTTGTGGTGTTTCTTTCAATCATATGATGTTCACTTTGTGATGTTTTAGGTACCTTGGAAACTAGTTATCGCTTTTCTGAGTCTGATGACTGTCATTTTTTTTATGCTGCCGATCTAGCATGGTTTAATGAATTCAATGTGACGTTATTGAAAGATATTTCTCACCTTGGTATTATTATTTATTTGCAGTTCTGGCGAAAGCATTGGGTGGTGTGAGCAAATTGGAGAAGATGTTTAATATTTGGCATGCTGGGAAGATGTTTTATTGCCTTTCCACATGGGGACTTGCCCTGGCCGGGTGAGTTTATCCTAGTTTTTTATATGTATGTATATGCTCTTCAAGCCAACATGACTGAGATGTTCGGATATAATGATGTTGATCCTATTAATGGTACTTTACATATCCCTTTTTTGAAAGATAAAAGTGCAAGACAAATTTCACTATGTAGGATTAGGATTACAAGAATGTTTGGTATTGTTGGCTTCTACTTAACTTTGAAAGCACAATTGAAAAAGTGTTTGGTAAACGCCAACTTTTAATGGGGACCACGCATTTGTTCATTAATATTTAACATCTTGTGATTTCATCCCACAGCAGCAGATGTGACTTCAAAGACATAGTATCTCAATCCCAAACATACCCTACATCAGTGCTAGATTTGACAATCATATTTCTGTCTTTTGTTAGAAAAAAACCTTCTAGATAGGTATTTTTTGAGATAAATTTGTTAGAGATGCCAGATGAACTTGGCAATGAGCAGCAAGAAACATAGGCCTGATATGCCTGAAGAGAGAGGAAAAAAATGACGGAAAGAGGGGGAAAAGGGTGATGGGTGTTGATGGAATAGGCTTATCGTTTTTACACAAACTTTTACATTATTTTTAAACTGTTGGATTGATTTGTTTTGAATGGTTGAGATTACATTTCAGATGTGCATTAATTACGATGTATTAATTTTTAATCCCAACCATTGAAAGTGTATTGATCCAATGGCTGAAATTTATGAACTAACCTATAAAATAGTTTATATAGCTTGTGTCAATAAGCTGATGTTCCAACTGGATACCTGACTCGGCTCATTTGTTCTAAACATATTAACAGAGAAACTGAATAAATAAGACTGTTTTATCTTGTCTTTGCGATACATTTTTCCTTGACACAATTTTCTCTGTGCAGATTGTACAAGAGTCGTGCGATGCTGAAACTTGCCGCAATGGGCGTTCACACAACCAGCAAAGTTGTTCGGAGGGCTCTCTGAAATAGCAACATGAAATGTAAGTAAAGTATGTCAATGCCAGAAACTGGATTTTCATTTAGTGCAGTGGTCAGCCAAATGGTTCACCACTTACTGTGTCAAATCTGGATTATTGTAAATATGTTGGATTATTCTCATTTCTGAACAATTGTGTTGATTGTTTTGCCCTTCATTAGTAGTTATATTTGACCAGAAAAAAAAAATGTAATGAATCATTTGTTGGTTGGAGAAGGTGATTAACCACCACTTGAGGGCAATCCTATTTATTTATTTATTCATTTTGTGCTGTTATTGAGCTCATTTTTCATTGTCCTGCATCAATTTCACGAGTTTCATCTGGTAGCTCATGTAGGTATTATCATTTCAGTTAATATCCAGGATTAAATTTGTTTATTGAGAAGTACTTAAGATTATCAGTTGAAAATAAACTGCAACTCGAGTACATTGTCAAGCACTCTCTGTTTAGACCAAATATAGGCTTCGATTGGAGTTGTGGTGCTTCTGCTGTAGTTTGAAAGTACAAAAAGATAAGGATTTGGTGAACACCAACTTTTGGTGGAGGCTACTTACTTTTCCACTTGTATTTAACATCAAGTGATTTCATCCCACGTAGCTTCAGAGTCGATGCCATGAAACCTCAGTACCAAAAGAAGCCATAAAAAAAAAAAAACAATTTTACTGGAATAATTTATACTTTAAACTGTCCTGTGGCAATCCAAGAATGGAATCCTGTTACTTCACATAATTCTCGTAAGCACTTAAGCTAACAAACATTTAAACACACTAGTTAATCTAATCGATATTTATGTATTAAGAAAATTATACAGTGTCATAGATTGTAACTTCAGTCCAATCCTGACGTATCTTGATGACTATCAGATAAATTAACTACAACTAGGGAAAAAAAAATGCACAACACAAATAAATAATCAGAAAACAAGGTAGCCTGAATCTCAATCAGGTAAGTCAGGATTTCATGAAATCAGCATCTTTTCGCAGAATGGAAGTACCCGTCGTCAATGAAACTTCTCTATCAGTATTTTCATGGGCCACAGCATGTAGTACTATTTCTGACAAAAGAGTAAAAATCATACAATAGATAAGAAATGATGATCACAGACAACCAAGTATAATGCCCGTGTTCCATGAAAATGTTTCAAACCATTACTCTAACCACACCATATTTTGGGTATGTTTGTAATTGTACTTTTGCTTCAGTTTGAAAGTGCATCAACTGTTTACTTGGCAGTTAACATTTACCAATCAGCTACACATTTATGTTCATTTATGTTTATTTTACAATTGAGGTGAATTAAAAGTCACGAGACTTCAATGCCAAATATACCCTTAAAAATCATATATTCTGCAACTTAAGATTCTTTGCAGAAACTGATCGTTTCAGTGTTCCTAAGTACTCACACAAAAACATATGAAGCCTGTTTTGCTTAAACAAAAAAAATGGACCAGCAAAGCCAGTGACGGAAGTGCAACAAAATCGAATATGCAGCATAAAAGATCAATTTATATCAACTGCTTATACCTTTCAGAGAATAGGATTACAAATCCGGAGTCTTTCTCTTTCAATTAGTTGCAGAGGCATCGTCTGATTGGGCCTGACCAAATACTGACCTGCCACACATACGCAGCCACAATCAAGAACTAGAGTAGGCATAATGAAGATGGAACAAGTATCACAGAAAATTGAAGCGCATCTCTTGTTTCTTCAATTTTTTTGACTTAGGGAAAGTACAAAAGACGAATAATCCACAGAATAATACAAGAAGTAATTTTTGCTTACCCACAAATCGAGCATTTCTTGTGATGCTTACAAAATATGGACAAACACACAACAAATGTATCCCATGTCAATTGTATTTTTATGGCAAAAGCATCTGCAAAATTGTCCAATTATAATTAGGTGAATTGAAATTAGAATTTAGAAGAAAGGAAGAATGTGGTAACAGATAGAGTCCCATGGATATGCATTTGAGGAGTGATTAGTTAAGGTAAATTAATATTGAACACAATAAAACTTCAGCACTACATTAGTTGCTTAAATTCAACAGCACTTAAAAAGTAAATAAATAAAAAGAAAAACGTAAAGAGCTATTGCAATTGACTTTCCCAGAGATTTACAGACAAACATGGGGCCAACACTGCAACCGATATATGAATAAATTTTTCCTCTCATATTATCTGGCTGCATCTTTACATAAAAAGAACTGACAAACCTATTAAAAAAATTTCAAAGTTTAACCCGTGCCCTTTATTCCCTGATTAGACATATAATATGAATTTCAAACAAGAAGCTAGGAAGCCGAAAATCAATAATATTAATAAGGCAACAACTAAATAAATGACTGTGACTAGTTTAGTTTGGCTTACGATGCACGGAAATCAACACCAGCAGGCTTAGGAAGTTGTAAGAAATTGCAAGAATGCAAATCAGTTCCGAAAATTGTCTGTGTGTCAACGAATTAGACTCGTGAAATCAAAACTAAAAGGAGAACAGAGAGCCTATGAATCATAATTAATACAAAGGAGTTTCCATTGAAACGAGAACGAACATAGAAATTTTAAACATATACGCCATTGGTAGATTTGGGTTTTCCTTTATGACATTGCAGCTCATTTCCAATGTTTATTCAAAGGGTGTCTGGTTTCTGGCAAAAAAATGAAAATTCTTCGAATTTGAAGATGACCCTCGTCATATTTTCAACTCAGCTAAATAATCTTTTTGAACAAAAGATCCAGATTTCACTACTAATTCAAACACTGATGTTAAAGATTACAACTAAAATTTATATCTAAGTGGACCAATGATTGACATGTTCTGTCAGTAACAAGAAGGAAGATTAAAAATTTGCTCCAAATTATGAAATAAAGGTAAATAATATACTAAGAGATATTGAAAGAGCCTGTCTAATTGTTGAGGTTTATGATGTACACCGCCAGTAATGTAAGAAGCCTGTCACTCTCATGCATCAGAAGCAATTGGAAATGCAGACGGAAGGCAGATGCTTACATCCGTTACAACAAAAATCCAATAACACAATGAACCAAAGATAAGTTACCTGCCGCAGGAAGGCAGAATTTTGGGCCCCTATATAACAAGAATCTATAGGAACCTGCACAAGGAAGCGGACTAATAATACATCTATGGTTTTAAATCTGAAAATACCGATGAATCCAAGCACTACTAGTAACGCGAATCACAAACTATACATTCTACACCAATAACGTCTTGCATAAAAAACAATTCTAGTTTCAAACTCAATATCCTCACATGACATGTCATGTTCGTGATCCTATTCAACAAAACTTTCTCTATTTGCTTTGAGTGACCAGTTATTGAATACATGTTTACAAACTCAATTCTGCTCAACAAGCCATAATCCCATACTCAATAGGGTCAGCTAAATAAATCAGTTTGAAGCATTCTACTCGATTTAAAGCAGTATATTCTGTTTAAGTCCTTTACAATGTTCCTTTGAGCCTTCATCTCATCCTTTTTGAGCTTTCCAGTTGATTTAAGTCACTGCTTTGAAGAAGTGCTTTTCCAGGTTTTCACGGCACACTACCTAACTTGTTTCTGGTTTTACTACTCATGAATCATAGAATCCTCATTATAGACATACATGTTCACACATCAAAAGCAACAGATTGATCAATGGCAAGAAAATTTTCAACTGTCTACATGCACACAACAAATAAAGAATTAACATCCTTAAAAGCAACCCCACAGGGGAGGTACGACAAATCAAGCATAACCATTATAGAGTGTCAATTTCAAAAAGGATCCAGTAATTTGCAATCCATTAACAATATTTTTAACATGTAATTACTTCTTTGTTTTGATGACACTTAATATGGTAACAATAGCAAATAGGACAGAAATTAAGGAGATAAATAATTCGATGTCAAGAGCACAATAACATAAATAACTGAAAAGGGCTATATGCAACATTAAGTACCATAGAGTGTTGGGCAGAGAATATTGCATTCATGATTGCAACGTATCTGAAAAGACGAAAACGTTTCTGAGTAGAAGTCAACAAAAAACCAAAGTAAACCATCCAAATGGTCAAAAAGAACATACTGTTCAGGTCCATCCCGGGATCCCTGCAAGCATAAAATCTGCTCTCATTTGTTAGGAAAATCATTACAAACATATTCCACGTCATGTAGTAATTCTCAAGAACAAAGTTGTCGATTACAAAAAAGTAAACAAAACTTGGCAAGAAAGAAAGGAAAAAGAGTGATGCGACCAAACAAGTACACAACCGTGACCATAGAATATGGAAAACGGATAATAATCCTTAGATCTTCAAATTGCACCAGAAAACAAAATGGAAACTTATCCAAATCAGCAGATAGGTAAAATTTCAAATAATTACTCACTCAAGGTTGCGGATGGAGCGATCCTCAACGGAAAACCCTTTGCATGTGTATTCATAGAATTAAGTCAAACAATCTGAAAAGAATTACATACACACACACAAACATAGTTATATATATATATATATATATAGAGAGAGAGAGAGAGAGAGAGAGAGAGGGAGAGAGAGATATGCAGACAACCCCAAACACACAAAATTCTCCATTTTTGTTTCATTGAAAATATTGTCCATACAGTTGTGACAATGAGTTCAATTTTCTTAGAATGGCTCCCTTTTCAAAATTACAGCAAAAGCAAACACCACATAACATACAATAGAGTGATCCGGTTCCCACGACCAAAAACAAACCAACATAAAGGATACAACAAAGAGCCATGGATATGGAGCCCGACAACAGGGAACAAGCAATCCTTCCCCCCGACTCTGCTTTACCAAGTTACTCATCTTTAATCATGAAATTCTCCAAATTTTGTAACAAAATTGCACATAAAGCTGACATTCTACCATTTCCAAAGCCCTGATTGCTCGTTAAGGATGAATCATAGACATAATCACATGAATTATAGCCAGCAGCAATAACCACAACTTGGTTCAATAGATTCAGAGTCAATATTGCATTCACAAAAGCAAGCACCTGTACAAATATAATAATCAAGCCTAATTTAACAGAATTCAAAAACATTCAAGCTCAATATAAAAAAAATTCTAGCAGTCTAAAACTTCTGAGTTAAGTAATAAGTTAATTATGCAAATGTAAATAACTACGCTTAAAATTATGATGGGTTGGGATTTATAAAGAGAGGGAGAGAATTAGGGTTTTACATGAGTGAGAAACTGGGAGAAAGAGAAAGAAGAAGAGCTCCAGAAAAAAGGGTTTGTGTCTAGTAATACCACCACCAAGCTTACATCATCTGCAAATACAAACTCAAAACATTAACAAAATTGCATAATAATAATAATAATAATAATAATAATAATAATAAGTGGGTGACTGAGAGAAACCTGAGTACAGCTTAAAAGGAGCTGAAGCCATTAATTTCACCAACAGTAACCGGAATTTCTTCTTGGGGACAATTTACATATAAAATTCTGAATAGTACAAAAAAGAATAAAACCAATCACTTATTCGTAGTCATCACAGGCAAACCGTGGCTTCAACTTCAACAACTCTCTAACAGACAAGTAAAATTAAAATTCACGTTCCAAACTAAATAACATTCAAAGTGAAAAGAAAGAAAAAAAAAAAATAACAGAACAAAATTTATTCCCAGAGCATGAAGTATCAAGCATTAAATCACAAAAAAGGATCGAGCATTAAATCACAAAAAAGATCAAGCATTAAATCTCAAAAGCCAAAACAGAAAACGAAACTGGGATAAAACGAAACTGGGATAAAACAAAACTAACTGTGACGAAAATGAAACAAACCCAGATATCAGAGTAAAAAAAGTATCAAAAATTAAAACTTGAATAATGATGATACAGCAAAAACATTTTGTGGATCCTGGGCAATACCAATGCACTTCCTCTTCTTCAACTCGATCTACAGCCACAATCAATCTGCAACCACAATTTATATAAGTTTCACAGAGTGTTCTCGTCATCCTCGTCTCGTGGACCTGACAGACATTAGCCTCCTTTTACAGTGCGAATCTCTCTGACAAAATTCTATTAAATTTAAAATAATAATTCTAGTAGTAATTTAATTTTAAAAATCACGAAATTTTTATTTTATAAATATTTACTTTATAAATTTGGTAAAATGTTAAGTTATTCTTACATAATACTTTTATCATGCTAAAAAATTTTATTATAAAATAATTTTAAAAAAATTTAAAAAAAAAACGAATACTTAAACCACGTAACGAAATCTCGGAAGTTCTTATTTAAAATTTCTTTATTCATCTGAGATGAATTTAAATATTGAATGTCTAAAATCTTTATAAGTTGTAGCCGAGATCTTTATAAGTTGTACCCAAAAAATATTTGTAAGTTATAGCTGAGATTTTTATAAGCTGTGGTCAAGACCTTTGTAAGTTATGTCTGAGATTTTTAAAAGTTGTGGCCAAAACTATTATAAGTTAGTCTCGGAATGAGATTCTGACATGAGATTTTTGACATTACTTTAAAAAATCTTGGCTTTTATTACTCTTGAAGTTTTTGTTATCCCCTAAGTATTTCTTCTTAGATCGGGCCAAGTCTCAGGATATTCTTTTATTCTTCATGGAACTCTGTTCTGGGCCCATAGCTCATTGAGCTTCACTTAACCTCTGAATTATATCCCCAACATCAAACCCCTTATTTTTAACCAAACAGTGGTTGTTTGGTAAAAATTAAAAGTTGTGATTTGAAAAAACATGCTCATACGTAAACTTTTAATGCTAACTGAAAATTTGTAAATCTTCATCCATGCGGCAACTTTCAATTGGCTTATCGGATAACATTATTTCGAGTCCCAAAGAAACCAGTGCAGAATCCTCTTAATGTGCTAAGGCAGTTGGTAAAAGGTAAAAGGACTACAAGTGCCTCTTAAGCTTTTGAGGTTGAGACTAGGCCTTTGGCCTTTAGGAACATGGCTGAGACATTTGCTTCTTAAAATGTTGTTGTCATCGATCTCTACTAAAAGAGTTGAAGCCCGAGATGACATGTCACCTCCTCTTGCCCCCAAGAAGGATAAAGGGAAACATAAGAAGAAGGTTATTGCGGTGGATAAAGATGATGGACCGAGGCAAAAAGAAAATGATGCCGACTCGAAAAAAATGGTAATAACATCGTCACATCTCATCATCTCTCAGATAATCTTCCTAAACACAAAAAGAAGTTCTCGCCCACTTCCTTCCTTGTATCAACCATTAGGTAGAGGAGATCCCACTTGCGTATTCTGGCTACTGCTACTCCTTCGGAAATTTTGGACTACTTTCTGAGGTGACCGAGGTGAGTAAGTTGATTCTCATTCTATTTTTCAGTGAATGAAATATTCTTGGTCTTTGCTAATATTTTGTTATTTGTATAATCTGCTCAAATGCAATATGTCGCTGTAGTCTGTCGAGATGTTATTGATGTTATCTTCACGAGTCTAGCGGCTTCAAAGACTGTCTGGTTGGGGTAGAAGGCAGAGGAAGTGGAAAAGAACTTGGCCATAAAGCAGACTCAGCTCGAGGCTTTGAATATGATCTGAATAAGTCCAGGGCGAAGTATCAGAGACTTTGCCAAGACTGAGAAGAAAAGGTTTATATTCTTGTAAGATATTCCAAGGTCAATATCCAGACTTGAATATGACTTGGCTATGTGAGACTTGGTGACATGCACATCCACCCCTAGTGAAAACTCATCGGATAGCATTCGCCATGAGAGAGGCCCCTCATAACTTTGAGATTCTTCATATTTCTCCTGCTAATCAGACTGATGCTCCAACTAATCTACTAATCTCCCCGACTGACCCAAGAAAATTGAATTGTGTGGCTCTTTTTGTCGCTTTGCCTCCCTTTCATTCTTCACACTCGGCACTTTACATAATTTATAGAACCCAACTTTTGTTAGAGAATACTCTAAAAGACCTGACTTGAACTTAACTGAACTGAGAGTATGAAATTTGTGTCACTAAAAACAATCTTCTAGTCTTCTCTTCTTGGACATTGTATTTTCAAGCATGAATCATATTAACCACTGATATGTCTTAACTTCCAAGCTTTAATGAATTTTGAATATTATTATTATGATTGAAATTTTTCCGCTACAGTTATCTGAAAACTATTCTGTTGAAGTCAGGCTCAGGGCTTGTTCGAGCAATGGACCATATTATTCCAAATATATATAATAAGCTAACATTTGAGAACCGTGTCACCTATGCTTAGGCTTCAGGAGAAAATTACCCCAAGACGTTAGAAAGTAGTCATCCGAAAACCTCTTTTGCTCTTATGCTTTCTAAGACCGTACTCAGAGCTTATTTAAGTTGGAAATAATATTACTTGGAATAAATGATAAACTAACATCTGGGAACTGTGTCACCCATTTGTAGGTTTTGAGAGAAGATTACCTAGAGACGTTTTAAAAGTAGTCATCCAAGAACCTCTTTTGCTCATGCTCTATGAGGTCGCACTCAGGGCTTATTTGAGCTAAGGATAATATTATCTCGGGAAAAAAATCAAAAGCTAACGTTTAAGTTTCGAGAGGAGATTACCCCAAGATGTTTTAAGAGTAATCATCCGAAAACCTCTTTTGCTCATGCTCTATGAGGTCGCACGCAGGGTTTGTTTGAGCTGAGGATAATATTCTATCTAGAAAAAATCAAAAGCTAACGTCTGGGAACCATGTCACACATGTCTGGGCTTCAGAAAGATATTACTCTAATAAGTTTTAAGAGTAGTCATTCGAGAACCTCTTTTACTCTTGTACGTCCTGAGTTCGCGCTCAGGGCTTATTCGACCTTAGAATACTATTACCTCAAGATAAATGATAGATAGGCCTTAGGAACCATATAACCCAGATTTGGGTTTTTTTAAATAACATTACCCCAAAAAGAATAAAAGAATAATCTCGAGAACCATACAACCCAGATTCAGATTTATGGATAATATTATCTCAATGTGAATAAGAGTAGGCCTTAGCAACCATATCACCCAGATTCAGGCTTATGGGTAATATTATCCCGAGGAGAATAAGAGATATAGGCATCGGGAACCATATCACCCAGATTCAGGCTCATGAATAATATTACCCTGAGGAGAATAAGAGATAGGCCTTAAGAACTATATCACTCAAATTCAGGCTTATGGATACTATTACCCTGAAAAGAATAAGAAATAGGTCTCGGAAACCATACCACCCAGATTCGTGTTTTTGGATAATATTACTACGAGATGAATAGAAGATAGGCCTCGGGAACTATATCACCCAGATCCAGGCTTATGGATAATATTACCCTAAGGAGAATAAGAGATATAGGCCTCAGAAACCATGTCACTCAGATTTGAGTTTTTGAATAATCCCAAGGTAAATAAGAAATAGACTTCGAGAACCTTATCACTCATATTTAGGTTTATGGATAATATTACCCTAAGGAGAATAAGAGATAGGTCCTGGGAACCATACTACCCAGATTCGAATTTTGGATAATATTACTCTAAGAAGAATAAGAGATAGGCTTCAGGAATCATACCACCCAGATTCGGGTTTTGAACTATATCACCTAGATTTGGGTTTTTAAATAAAATTACCCAGAGGTGAATAAAAGATAGGTCTCTGTAACCATATCACCCAGATTCGGGCTTATGTATAATATTACCTTGAGAAGAATAAGAGATAAGTCTCGGGAACTATATCACCCAAATTCAGGCTTATGGATAATATTACTTCAAGGAGAATAAGAGATAGGTCTTGGAAATCATATTATCCAAATTCGAATTTTTGAATAATATTATCCTGAGGAGAATAAGAGATATAGACTTTGAGAACCATACCACCCAGATTTGAGTTTTTAGATAATATTATCCCGAGATGTATGAGAAATAGATATCTAGGAACCAAGTTACGCTTACTTGGATTTTGGGATGATATTACCCGAGATATTTGAGATGTGGATTTCTGGAGACCACATTATCCTTTTATGTCTTGAGATTAAGCTTTATACTCTTTCAAATTGTAGGTGATATTATCCCACACTTTGTTTTTTTTTAACCCATTGATTGGGGAATAATTAGAAACCTTTCTTTTTCCTTTCTCCATGATAGTATAGCTATTCCTGGTGATATTTCGTCGAAGACTGGTTTCGTAATCCTTTGTATATGGGATACTTGAAATATTGCTTTCCACAGCCTCTACTAGTATGGGCTTGAAACTCTTCATTTTTTCTTTTTCTTATTTATTTATTTATTATTGTTAGCCAGTTGCTTAATCAACCATACAATTTCTGTGACTCCTAGGTTGGAGAAATTTTGATGTGGAGATGAAGCCTTTGAAAACTGTGGTTTGCGCCCTTTAAAGGTAGTGATTAATTATCATCGTTTGGTTAACCGTCGCTATCTCCTCAAAGGGTTTATCATGAAAATTTTCTCTTGTCGTTATTTGGTTTCTTGTTGCATAAGCACGCATGGTTACCATGATTTTTTTTGTGGTTTTTGATTTTTTGTTAAGTTTTCCACAGTCGGCGCTAGATGTTGATGCAACAAAAATCCTTTCTATGGATCCTGTGCATCAGCAACGATCTTCTTCTTCTTCTACTGGACTTGCAACCACAATCAACAGCTATGAAGGTAAAAAGCCGGTTGTCCGGCGAAAATCCTTCGATGCTTAAGTCAAGGTTTTACTTTGTAATATGAGAGAAAAAAAGAGCTAAAGAAAATATAAGTTTATTCTAATAGAGTATTCTCATCATCCTCATTATGCTTACCTAGTAGCCGTTAGCCTCCTTTTATAAGTATAAGTCTCTCAAACTTGGTAGAATTCTATCAAATCTAGAAATAATAATCTCAGTAATATTTTAATTTCAAAAATCACAGGAATTCTATTTTGTAAGCGTCAGCTTTCCGAATTTTATGGGATCTTGAGCCTTTCTTACAGAATACTTATATCAGGCTAAGAATCCTTATTATATAATAATCCAGAGAGAGTTTGGGAAGGAAATGAATCCTTCACAAATACATAACTGTAATGAGGTATCAGGAGTGCTTATTTGAGACTCCTTTATTCATTTAAGATGAGCTCAGTTATTACATGTCTGAAACCTTTATAAGCTGTGACTGAGACCTTTACAAGCTATGGCCGAGACCCTTGTAAGTTGTACTTGAGACTTTTATAAGTTATGGCCGAGACCATTGTAAGTTGTAGCCAAGACCATTGTAAGTTATAGCCAATACCATTGTAAGTTAATCTTGAAATGAGGTTCTGACCTGAATCTTTGATATGACCTTAAGAGGTCTCGGCTCTTACTACTCCTGAGATCTTTGTTATCCCCTGGATATTTCTTCTTAAATTAGGCTAGGTCTCGGGATATTACTATATTCTTCATAGAACTCTGTTATTAACTTATAGCTCATGAAACTCTGTTATGGGCTCATAGCTCATGAGGTTTGACTTAGACTCTAAATTATATCTCCAACAAATAATTGACTTTTTGTCTTGTCGTTCCCGCTTGCTCTGTCTTTTGGTTGGGCGAGTTCTCAGTAGGGGAGGGAGAAATGAAGAGTATTTTAGACAAAGTGATGCTAAAAAGACTCCTCCCAATTATTGAGTATACCGGCCTGCTGTAAAGGCTCATCAATAACGTAGTAGGTGTCACGGGGCTCTTTTCTTTTATGCGGCCAACCCCACGATGCTCAAGACACCCTTGATCAGCACTCTACTTTCCGCACAAATTTTCTGCACAAGCCACACAAGCAAGCACAACCAAAGCAACGCAAGCACAAAACAAAGTAACACAACACCACAACACAAGCAATATGTTAATTACGAAGGCCACACGCCCTCAACCTTTTTATTAAACACTTTAAAAAGGAAACAAGACCACTCACAACACCCTTGTGAATGCTCTTTTGAAAATCCTAGACTTTCTCTCTCTAAGACTTTCTCTCTCTAGAACGAGTATCACTCAACTTGCTCTAGAATTCACTCATGAATGATGGCAACACGCTGCCAAGCACTCTTTATATAGTGCAAAGCCAACACCCCTGACTTTCTAGGGACATCGGAGTTTGACGCATACTCAAACTCATATTTTGTGCATCACTAGGATACTTAGCCAACTGAAACTTATGCTAGCAGTGCTTGGCTAAAACACAAGAGCCCACACAACTCAAATTTGCTAACATATTGTGGCGCACAACTATAAGTCCATGACAAACCTCCCCCACTTGAAAAGCCTAACGTCCTCGTTGGATGGGCGAGGTAGTCATTAACCTCTTTCTCGAACTGCCACAAAGTGACATCGCGTTCCCAACTTGCATCAACAACACTTCCTCCTTTCCATTGAACCAAGTAATCAATTCTTCGATTTTTCTTATTTTACCCCATAGTGCGATGATTCAGAATCTTCTCAACCTCTTTGTCAAATTGCTTTCGAATTACTGGCGGAACACGTTTAGTTTGTTACCGCTCAACATCAACTAAGTCTTTGTAAAAGGGTTTCAAGTAACTTACATGCACTGTTAGATGAATTTTTAACCTCTAGCAGCTTTAACTTGTAAGCAACTTTGCCCACTCTCTTCACCACTTCGAAGGGACCATCATACTTCGGTACTAACCCTCGGTGAACGACCTTGCTACTTATCTTCTTCCAAATCTGCGGAGTTAATTTCAGCAACACCATATCGCCCTCTCTGAACTCTAAGTCTCTTCTCCTTGCATCAGCATACTTCTTCTTTCGATAGGATGCCTTGGCTAGACTTTCAAAAGCTAACTCAATCATATCTTGCTTGTCTCGTGCAAGCTTGTATGCTGCTGGGCACTTTACTTCAGTGTTCTGTTTTGCCACCTCTTGTGGCGTGCGAGGTTGCTGCCCCATCATCAATTCCGCTAGACTCATCTCGGTAGAAGATGACTTGTGTATGTTGTAGCAAAACTGGGCGGAATCAAGTAAATCAACTCAATTTTTCTGACTCGCCGTCACATAATGCCGCAAGTATTCCTCAAGTAGTGCGTTCACTCTCTTAGTTTGGCCATCCGTTTGTGGATAATCTGTCATAGAGTATTTCAATTCTATGCCCATGAGGTTAAAAAGTGAAGTCCAGAACTTACTCGTGAATCGCGCATCTCTATCATTCACAATGTCTTCTGGCACTCCAAAGTACTTCACCACATGCTTGAATTAACTCTGCTACCTTATCGCCGAACATGCATGTGGCACTGGTATAAAGATGGCATACTTAGAAAATGGATCAACCACAACCAATATTGACTTATACCCCTCTACTGACTTAGGCATTTCTGATATGAAGTCCATTGAAATCGAATCTCATGGTTTCTCTGGTATCAGCAATAGTTGAAGAAGTCTCGCTGGCCTTCTCCTCTCGGTCTTGTCTAGTTGGCACACTAGACAAGTCTTGATATATATGTGTATGTCTTCTTTCATCTTGGGCCAATAATACGACCTTTCCAACAAGGTCATCATCCACTCAACACCCGGATGTTCTGCCCACCTTATATCGTGCGTCTCTCACAACAATACCTTACGTAAGTCCCCACCACTAGACACATACGCCCTTCTACCTCGAGCATAAATCAACCCATCTTCAAGCCAATATCGCCGCACACTACCCTTCTTGATTTCATCTCACAGCTGCTGATATGCCTTATCATTTTCCGCATGCTACCTCACACGATCAATAAAATCCGATGTTGCAGTCGAAAGTACGACCATATAACCCAACACTTCTTTTCGACTTAGCACATCTGTCACTGAGTTTTGTTTGCTCGCCTTGTGCACCCAAACGAAATCAAATTTCGCGATGAACTCTTGTCATCTAGCTTGTTTTGGCGACAACTTCTTCTGCATTCTGAAGTAAGTATTGACTACATTGTTTGTCATAACTGTGAAGTGCATACCTAACAAGTAATGCATCCACGTTGTCAAACAATGTACTATTGCCGTCATTTCTTTTTCGTAAGTTGAGTACCTCTGTTCCGCATCTTTTAGCTTTCGACTCTTGAACGCTATGGGATGCCTATATTGAACTAACACGCCGCCTATATTGAACTAACACGCCGCCAATGGCCTTATCCGATGCATCTATCCATAACTCAAATGGTTTGTCAAAGTTAGGTAGCTTAAGCACTGGCTCCGAAGCTACTACCTCTTTGATCTCATCGAATGCTTGTTGGCACATTTCTGTCTATTCCCACTATTTTTCCTTCTTCAACAAGTCCGTAAGCGCGCCTACTCTTCTTAAGTAGCCCTCAATGAACTTTCTGTAGTAGTTAGCAAGTTCGAGGAATGACCTTAGTTCAGAAACTCTTGTTGGCGTAGGCTAATCGAGAATTGCCTCGATTATTCTCTCATCTATGCGAATTTTCTCGTGGCTCACCCAATGCCCCATGAAAAGCACTTCTTGCCGACAAAATTCACACTTTTCTTTCTTGACATAAAGCTTGTGCTCCCTTAACTTGGCGAACACTTGCCTTAGATGTTCGAGATGCTCTTTGAAGGTTTCATTATATATCACGATGACGTCGAGATATACCACCACAAATCAATCAAGGAACTCATATAGCACATCATTCATTAGGTTGCAGAAGGTTGCTGACGCGTTGGTTAACCTTAATGGCATCACCAAAAACTCGTATAAGTCATACCTTGTCACGCACGCCGTCTTGGATTCATCCCTTTCTGCAATCCTAACTTGCCAATATCCTGATCGCAAGTCTAACTTCGTGAAGTAAGACGCCCTTCCTAACTGATCAAACAAATCCGCCATATTAGGCATGGGATACTTGTTTTTTTACCATAACCTTGTTGAGTGCGCGATAGTCGACACACATCCGCATCAAGCCGTCTTTCTTCTTTTGAAACAGCCCCAGCGCCCCATAAGGTGCTTTCGAAGGTTGGATATACCCATCATCTAATAACTCATCCAGTTACCTCCGCAATTCCGCTACCTCAATTGGCGCTATTCTATAAGAAGCCTGAGCAGGTGATCTCGCCCCTAGTTCTAACTCAATGTGATGATCCACCGTACGTCGTGGGGGTAACTCTTTGGGCAACTCTGGCGGCATCACATCAGCAAAGTTGTCTAGTACAGCCCCATACTTATCAGACACCTCCTCAACTTGATCCGGCTTGATTTCCATAAGCGCCGCTATGTAAGACATCTACCTTTACTTTAAACCTTTGCTAAATTGTATGGCACTTTAGAGTGATGGCCCCTTTGTGCCGTTTTCCAAGAACTCGCACCGCACAAGTTTCGACTTTTTGCCCGTAATAAGAAGACTCCTCATGTGCGGCATCACATATGCCATCTCATCCACAAAGAACTCTAAGCCAAGGATGAGTTCGAAGTCTTCAAATGGAAGGACAGAAAATCACACTTTCTCCTCTCATGCACCAATCTTCAACATGCTTATGGCTATGCCTCACATGGCCATATTTAAAGAGTTTACAACTCTCACCGGGCATTTTGTGCCTTCAACCTTCAATCTCAACCGCTCCACTTCATGGTCCGCGATGAAGTTGTTCATAGCATCGGTATCCAACATAGCCCGAACTTCCTTCACATTGACATATGCCGTCACATATATAAACCCTCGGTACGACTTATCAATTTGTAACGCATTACATCTTTGCTGTAATGGGTTCAACATAGGCACACTTGTCTTGCCCTCATGTTGTGCCTCTTGTTCGGTTGTTGCGTTCAACTTGGCTTGGTTTAGGCATTCTTTTGCCCTATGGGATCCACCACATATAAAAAACCCTAGTTTCCATTGCCTTTGCAGCTTGACTTGGCTAGATTCTCCCTTCTCTTTTTGGGCGTCGCCCTTGGAGTTCTCAACCTTCTTCTTCTTCTTGCCATCATAACTTTCTTTTGCTCGTTTTGAGGCCCGAGCTTGTAGTCAATTAGCCCATCAGCCGCTGCAAGTGTCGCGGGCAAGTCCCTCACACCTTGCCGCCGCAGCTCGGTTTGTGCCCAATTTTGCAAACCTAATATGAAATTGAAGAGCTTGTCGTTCTCTGACATATTGCAAATATCTAGCATCAGCGAGCTAAATTCTTTCACATAATCTTGCACGGTTCCGATGTTCTTCAGTCTCTTCAATTTTTTCCTAGTAAGCCACACGGCATTGCTTGGTAGGAATTGAGCATTCAATTCCTTCTTTAACACCTCCCAAGTCTGGATGGGTAACCTTAGCGCCTTAGCATTCTCATTCAGTCTTGTGTGCCGCCATAACTTAGCATCATCTGTGAGGTAAATGCAAGTTATATCTACATGTTCCGGCTCCAGAATGTGGGCTGCCTTGAAATACTGCTCTATATCTCACAAGAAGTTCTCTAACTCCTTTGTGTTTCGTGCCCCAGCAAAACTCTTTGGCTCAGATACTTTCACCTTCGAAGATGCCGCTTCGGTATGTTGAGGCATATTGCCTAAAGCCCTCCTCATCACCACCACCTCGACATCAAGGTCTCTTACTTGCCCCCGCAAAGCGTTATTCGCAGCAATCAAGTTTTTGCTCGTGGTGCCCATCCACTCATGGCAATCTTTTTCAAGATTTTCGTAAAGTCCTTTTAGATCTACCATCTTGCCCCTCAATGTCACTATCTCTGAGGCTACATTCCGCATATTTAAGGCTATGGCATCAATCTGATCAGCCAACATTGGTGCATCGGGTACAAATATCCCAATGGCCCTCTCTACGCAATTTAAGCGGTCTTTGATGGTGTCTCCCACCATTGTGTTATTGTTGGTCGTAAATAAGTGTGGCTTTCAGCCTAACACGGCTCTGATACCAACTGTCATAAGGGCTCTTTTCTTTTATGCGGCCAACCCTGCCATGCTCAAGATACCCTTAATCAGCACTCCACTTTCTGCACAAATTTTCTGCACAAGCCATACAAGCAAGCACAACCAAAACAACGCAAGCACAAAGCAAAGCAACACAACACCACAAACAAGCAATATGTTAATTACGAAGGCCACATGCCCTCAACTTTTTTATTAAACACTTTAAAAAGGGAACAAGATCACTCACAACACCCTTACGAATGTTCTTTTGAAAATCCTAAACTCTCTCTCTAGAATTTTATCTCTCTAAAATGAATATCACTCAATTTGCTCTAGAATTTACTCATGAATGATAACAACACGCTGCTAAGCACTCTTTATATAGTGCAATACCAACACCCTTAATTTTTTAGAGATATCGGAGTTTGACGTCTACTCAAACTCATATTTTATACGTCACTAACATACTTAGTCAATTAAAACTTATGTTAGCAGTCTTTGGCTAAAACACAAGAGCCCACGTAACTTAAATTTATTAATATGTCGTAATGCCATACAACTCTAAGCCCATGACAAGGTCTAATGGGCTATTCCTCTTTTTCATGCTTTTACCATAATTTGGGTCTTATTATTAAATCTTAGGGTAAACCACGAATACCTCGTGAGGTTTGGAAAAACCACAAATGAATTGAAAGATTGCCCATGAGCACGCATAACCCCTGAACCCAACGGAAAGTTTTGATAACAGTCACCGTTAAGGGTAAACGCGTAAATTTATATAAATCAATCTTCATGGTCGCCAAGCCCACGGTGCCAAATCAGGTATCCAAACAGAACAAATTCATTCCCAAATCTATCTTCACTAGTTGTGTGTTGTTTTCGACAGTTTTAGCGATGGACAGTCGACGGAAGTTTGTGGAGTCATGGTGGTAGTGGATTTTTTGTTTCGGGTCAGCAACATTACTCGCGGTGGCTAGTGGATGCGTGCGACGGCCTGGCAAGCGACGAACTTGACGAGCAACGGGTAACAGCGATAGCGACGGGTGCGTGGGAAGTAAGCAATGGCCATGGGTGTTTGTTGAATTGAACTTGTGGTTTGGGAGATGGGAACTGCTGGGTCGGATCAGTGGTGTAGAGATTTAGAATTTTAATTTTCAGGGTTAGGGTTAGGCATTGTAATTTAGGGCTAGAGTTCAGAATGATTGTTTGCATTGGTGTTTACAAGGTCCAATAGTCATTAGAATGATTTGATAACGGACATTAGTGGTGGTGGTGAATGGACGATAAAATTGAAGATAATTTGCGACCTGCCGTTCTTCAGGTTATTTTGGTTTGGTATATATATTCTTTATAATTAAATTTTTAAGGGTATTTCAGTAATTTCAACATCTTAACCAGCAAATTTTAAGGTCAACAAAACTCTCCGTTAGCTTTAGGGGGTTGTGTGTGATTACAGATAAAATGAAACTAAGAGTGATTGATTGGTTGAACCTACAAGTCTACACAATTGACTCTTGGTTTTGAAAATGCAGCCAAACAACAGCCACTAAGATAGTACAATAAAGTTCACCCAACAAATGATTCTATTAAGTCATCTCTCACAACTCAGACAAACTACATCAATTAACGAAGGAAACCATCCAAAAACATGGCATGTTATATGAACAGAAAGTACAATAAAATTATTGAACAAAGAACGTAAAATGCAGCAACCACAAATCCACATTCATAGTATAGACTTTCCCTAACTAGAACCAACGTAGCCGACCAGACGACTTCCTGGGATCCATTTAAGCGATCAATGATAATAAGGCGGAACTGCCTGTGCCTCTTAGTTCATAATAAAGCAATTTGAACAAAATACAAGTTGCAAAAGGAAAAAGAATCATCTGGTTTGCTGAATGTTTCACATAGTTATAAATAGATGGATTGCATACAACAGAAAGGCAGGACTGGTTAAAAAACCAAGTAACCACGCAGGCAAAACCACACCATCAGGCACACAGTAGAGCAAAATTGCAAATTAAGAAATACACATCATGAACTTCACAAACAAATATAGCATCAATGTGACAGGAAAAGTGGTTAATGAATTCATTAAGGAGCCCGCAGAAGAAACACTTCCAGAAGAAACGCTCCCAGAAGAAATGCTCCCACTAGGACCGCTTGCAGGGGGCAAACCAGGATGTGACCCACTTGACGGAACCACAGAAGACTTAGGGATTGTTGTTCCGGCACCATCTAATTGAGGTGCGGGTGCTGGAGCAAATTCTGAATCTTTGATTACCGATGAAGGTGGAGCTATAAGAGGCGGAAATTGCTGGGTTCCTGCAATGTTTTCAAATGCAACAGAAAAAGTAAAGTTAATACATGGCCATCCATGGAAATGAAATGGTAATTTCAATTTGTCAGCATTGACAAACTCATCAGTTCATCAGTTGCATTGAACCTCATACATATCAGCAAATAATGGACATGATTAGCTAGTCAAGTGATCTTATCATGCCACAGCAACAATAAAGAAAAGTAGAAAAAGGCATAAATTTTAGTCTTTCAAAAGGTATTGTATTTAGAGCATCAATTACGAAAAAAGAAAAAATTCCTTCCAGAAGCTACATAAAAAAAAATGCTTCTCATAAATTGTACCTGGACATCTAGGTTGAAGAGATGTAGACAACCTGCAGAAAGAAATAGAAGATTTTAAGGGTTCAACCATCGTAATTAACTTACAGAAATCATAATTTAAAACAAAAATTAATGAAACAAGTTAAAAAGAATAGCATACGTCGTGATAATGGTGCCATTGACAAAACCGCCATAAGTACAAGAAGTGACATTACACCCAGCACTGCTTTGTTGCATCGTAAGATTCCCAAGCATGAGGTTACTATTTTTACATTGCATGCTAGAGCAAGAAACCGCCAATGAAGCCGGCATGCAGTACATACTGTACGAAACAGATAATGAATCCATTTAGTTACATGTAAAGGAGGGCAAACAGAAATAAAGCCATTATGCCTAAACCAAAATGCAAGCAAGATTTGTTCATTTACTTGAGATTCCCTGGCCCACAGCTGCATTGCACGCAGTGACTCGCTGTGATGGCATAGCTCCCGTTTGGCACAATCAATCCATGATCCAATGCATATCTAGGAAAATTAGATGCACAAGCTGCAATTCAAGGAGACGGTCAAATAATTATTTTAAGCTAAAACTCATAGTCGGGCACTAGGTAGACTGATTTCGAATCAACAAATGAACATAAAACCCACATGACCGTATATTGGAACTAAATGCAGCAAACAGTGAAACGCAACAACGAAACATAAAGCATACGAAAATCAACTACAAACTGAATCAAGGTTGACAGAATGCATACCAAAATTGATGTGCAAACACAAAATGCTATAAATAACACCAATAATTACCCATAAATTGCGAATTCGACATTCAGCCGGAGCTAACACTCAAAAAAAAAGTATCAAAATTGCCACTACAAAAAGAAAATTACCCGGCAACGGAACAGCAAGAATATCACCAGCCTTAATTGCAGTACTTCCCATAGCATTAACGTTCGTCAAATCAGTAAGCGTAGTCCTATACCTCGCCGCAATTCCAGCAAGCGTATCAACTTCTCTAACTACATAACTCAAATAAACCGCAGGCAACGAATTATCCGTCCCATTAAAACAAGTACACGGCAGCGGCACAAGCAAACTCACGCCCACATCCAAAACATCAGGATCCAGTATCCCATTAGCCTCCCCCAACTGGTCAGCCGAAACCAAACCCGAATAAACCTGACCCGCAATCGACGCCAGAGTGTCGGACGGCCGAGTCTTGTAGTGGGTCGAGACGGACTTTCGAATCCCGTCGACGCAAGCGCAAGTAACGGGAATCCTTAAAAACAGTTGCGAAGGAAGAATGTGGTTCTCGACGTCCGGGTACGAAATGTCGATGGCGTTAGCTGTCAGAATCGAAACCGGGTCGACGTTGAAGAGTGAGCCGACTTCGGATACTTTCAGGTCGGTGTAGAGAGTGTAGCCGAGCAATGCGTTGCAGGAATCCGAATTCGAGCAAGGCTCAATAGTTGATTTCGCTACTGTTGTTATAGCTACATTGCTTATAACAACAAGCAGTAAGAAATAGAGAAAGATTCTGGGTTTCTGCTTCCTCATTGCGGTGAATAATTTTAGGGTTTCGGGGGTTTTTGAGTTTTTGTTTTGGTTTAGGCGGAGGGAGGAGGGAGGGAAGGGGAAAGTTTTTAGTGAGAGCGGAGAGGAGAAGACAA
>JAXCLQ010000002.1:10606582-10617065 GCA_035584115.1 Cedrela odorata | reverse complement strand
ATTTTAATTTTTAAAATTCACTATTTTCAATTAAACTTTCATGATAATTGATAAGATATTTAAAAATATATATTTATGAAAATTTATATATTAAAGTGAAAAATATATTTATTTTTATGAAAATTTTAAAAATACTAAATTATTACTTTTATAAAATTTTGAAAATATTAAAATTATTGTTGTGTACTCATTGTACTAACACTATTGTATTATTATTATCCTGCTTTTATAATAGTTTATTTTGATAAAATTAATATTATTAAAATATTAAATATATTTTATTTTATTTTTAATTACATATTTAAAAATACATTATCCAAGACGTTTTCAAACTAATTTTTTTTAGAAATATAATTAAAAAAAATAATACTAACGCTAGGTAAAATTCAAACTCACTGGCTACCTGCTGTACTGGTAGCATTAAGTACAGAATCTGTAAAAAATTTAATTACAATTCCGGATAAAAAGTTACCACCGTGCTATAAAAACGAACTTTTTTCCAGATTTAAGGCGGGAACAAAATCTAATTTCCCTCCATAATTAGTCTCTCTCTTTCAGATCACGTTTTCAGTTACTCTCCACACTCTCTCCAGAGAGAGGAAAAAAATAAAAATAAAAATAAAATCCTAATTCAATCAAAAGCCCTAAAACACTAAAACCCTAATTTCGTCAAAATTTAATATAATTGAATGGACAAATCGGCCGAGAGAGACGAGCGGGCGCCGGCGAAGAGAAGCGTGAGGCGGAGGCTGGTACAGTCGACGTTGTTCCCGCAGAAATTGCAAGAAATCGGCGCGGATCTGAAGGCTGATAAGGAATGTGAAGTCGTCGACGGTGACGGTGATAATGAAGATGATCAGGACTACTGTTGCGGAAGTCAAGGGAAGAAGATTAGAAAACGAAAGGCAAAGATGGCGTCTCCGGCGGCAAAAGCTCCTAGAAAGGCAATTTAATGTGCAATTACGTTTTAATTTATGATTAACGGGCTTAATTTTGATTAATTACCTGAATTATTTAAATTTGTTGTTCGTTTACAGTTAAAAGAGAAGTCACCGAAGAAGACTACGCCCAAGAAAAATGGGAAAATATCGAATAATTTAGCGGAGAGTGAGCATGCATCTCCGCCAGCAATCCCTAATTTAAGGTTGGAGGCAAAATTGACAGCTGAGGTCAGTATTAGTTCTTTGCATTGGCTGGACACTGATCACTAGTTATTTCGTCTTAGTCTTTGCGAAAAAATTGTCTACGCGTGCATGAATGTCTAGGGTATCAGCAATTTATTGATGTATTTTTGGAAAGAGTTATACTAATGTTCGGGTCAATTGATGTGACAATTGTTGTACTAATAGCGTGTCACTTATCTCGTCATGACTTCATCTTTCACATGACAGTTCAATATAGTTCCGTATTCAATGTCTTTTTACTTAAGATAAAAAAAGTTTAGATAAATTTGGGAATAGTATTACAAATTTGGAAATTGAGTTGTATGAAGACTTACTTTCATTAAGTGATGCATTAGTAGCGTGTGTGGTGTGTAGTAGATCTATCACATGAGGGATTTGATACAGAAGTGGCGTATGATCAGATTTGGTTTGTAATAACTTTGGGGTTTAATCACTTTATAATTATGAATATAATACTTGCTTGTAACCTTTGCTACGTCTTTGATCAGGAAAATTCACGGATGTTCGCAGGAAAGCAAATACATCCTTTTTTTTCATCATGGAAAGCAGGAAAGAAAAATCAGGATGCGAATGGAATTGAAAGTAGTTTCAGTTCAGTTCGAAGAAAACATAAAAACATTACTATTGGTCCTATGCATGTATTTGAAAGGAGCCAGGATGACGTTGTGTCTATTGATTGGAGAAATTGGACGTTCTGTGAGGAAACTGTTGTTAACAGCAGTTGTTCAGAGGTCACACTCTCATCAGTGTTTGACGGCTCTGTTGAGTCATTAAAATTAGATAAGCTTCCCATTGTTCCAAATCAATATAATGCATTTTCAGATCAATATATTATTGAAGAACATTTGAATGAAACACCATCAGAAGTCTCTGGTGTGTTAGTTGATGACCAAGAGGAATGTTGTAAGCTCTTCAATGGCTCATGTGTGGTACTTATTACAGCCTCTTAATTTGAATAATTTTTTTCTTCCCATTTACTTTATCACTTTATTTTAACTTTTATTTCCAATGGATTTTCAATTATTTTTTGAATTTCTGTTGCACGCTTTATAAGTCATGTTGCGATTTTTAGTCATTATATCTGTTTTATTTGCAGGGCCATCAGCTGGAGGAAACAGCTTCTTTTTCTGCGCATGATGGCTGTGTGAGAAAATCTGATGTTGAGGAGAAAAGTAGCTCTCCTCTGGAAAGGTTGGGATTCTTTTATATAACAAACTTACTGGCAATAATATCTGCCTGAACTTCTTAAGCTATCTGTAAGACTGTGACTCTGTCTGTTAATTTAGCTTGATTGGTATTTTTATAGTTCTTTTCTGTACACAAAAACTTTGTCAAGGTTTGAGAATTACTTGCATTCTTGTGCATCTGTTTGTCATATTTCTTTAGAGGTGACAGTGCATTACTGGGTGTGTGCCTGTTGACATACAGTGTTGTATTTTTAAGAAAAATGTCAACATAAATAAAAATTCAAAAGATGAAAACTATGACAAGGAAATTGATCCGATCAAAAACAGTTCCTCACTAGCCACCAATGTCTTAAGGAAATTCATCCTAATTGACTTGTCGTATAATTGTAGCAATCTGTATTGCTATTGTGTGATTACACAGTCTTGTTCATCCATCTTTGTCTTTGTCTTTGTGTTAATTGAAACTGTGATTAGTAATGTATACTAGTTTTTATTCAATTTTGCACCTTTTAGCAATTACTATACTTCTATGTATTATATTGCTGCAGTAGCAGGATGATGTCATGCTATAATGGTTATGGTAATCAGCCTGAGGATAGCATATGGACTTATAAGTACCGGCCAAAAAATGCCATGGAGGTCAGCATGTTCGAATAAATTATTTTTTATATGAAACATTCAATTTTTGGTCCACTATGGTGCTGGATAGAGCACTCAATCTCAGGCATTATTTTATGTTTGCATTTGCCATATTTATTTCCTTCATGTGATACTGTTTCTTTGGCAACAACTTTCTGCAGGTATGTGGGAATAGTGAATCAGTAAAATTTATTAGTGAATGGCTGCAGAGTTGGCGTGAAAGAGAATTTCAAGCCATCAAAGATTCCTGCGGTTGTGATAAGAGCAGTACTCCTAGTAGTAATCATGACTGTTATGTAATTGACTCATCTGATTCAGAAAATATAAATGAAGGGGATAGCCTGAAGAATGTTCTTTTAGTTAAAGGACCTGTTGGGGTATGTACATTTAATGTTTTTGTTAAAATTACTTTTTAAGTTTGTTTTGTACCAATTTCTATACTTGAACTACATTAGTTAACTGTTATTGTTGCATATTTATGAAAGTATCATCTCTTTATCTCATGTTATAATAGGTACAAATTGATTTTTCCTTTGAGTATCTAATTAAATTTTAGATCTAAAGTTATGGAGGTCCTTGTCAGACGTTTTCTAGTCTACGAGGTTTACATGCTGATATCATTTTTTTCCTTTCATTTTCTGAATATGGTTTTAATTTTGTTTTGTAAGAAATAAGAAGCTGATTATTTTTAAGAAATTGCTTTGCTGATGCTCACAGATGTCAGGAGTATGCAAAATTTTCAAAATATGAAGCATTTCAGTTGTTGTTTGACAACTTGCATAATTATACCTCAGTTAGCACCATTCATACATTGCTCATGGTTCCTGTTACTCTTTTTTTTCTAAGATTTACATGATTTGGCAGAGTATGAGACGATATGTCTGCAGTGCTGGTCTCTGGTGCTCTATGTTTACATATTGTCTTTAGATCTTGAAATGACATATAGTTCCATTAGGGAGTGTCAAATGAGCACACCATTATTTTGATATTTTATGCAGTCCAAAATTTTTTGATTTATATAGGCAGTTGAAGCATGTTTCTCTCGTTGCAGAGTGGGAAATCCGCAGCTATCCATGCTTGTGCAAATGAGAAAGGATTTAAAGTTCTGGAGGTGCTACTAAATTAATATTATTATTGTTGAACCACTTTTACAATTTTGTTTGGCAAGCTTCATGGTGGCCTCTGTTAATTGTTTATTGTGACATGAAAATAACTACCTATAGAAAGACAAAGTAGTCATAGTAAATCTTTTAGATGGTTGGCGAATGTTGTGTATGCTAGCATGCACATAACTAGCATTCAGATTTTTTTTTAGTACACAGAAGTCAGGAACAGGAAAACCACAATCCGTAGATAAATTTTTAAACCTATATTTCTAGATAATTATAAACTAAGAGGGCATGACTTTGGACCATTTACATGGTGGGAAGCCGTTTAGAAAATGCTGATGAGAAATACTAAAAATGCATGAAAGTACATCAAATGCCGTATCATAACTAACAATTTTCTGGATGTGACTTATATTTTACTGGGCCATACACCATTAAACTTGTGCAAGTGTCAACTTCTGATACTTGAGTCACAATTTCGTATACACTCAAATGTTAGTTGTTTCCACGATTTTTTAAGCAATAAAAATGGGTTGAACTGGCAGAGTCGTAATTTCTTTGACTCTTGAAGGCTTTGTTGGGATCCTGGAAAATATGAGAGAAGGGTGAAGAAATAGCTAGATGCTTCAGAAGTGAATTCAATTTTTAAGCTAATAAAATAAGTTAAATTTTTTTTTCCTTGTCCTAACAAAAGGGAACCTGGCATATAGTTTCGCTCTAGGCCTTTTCTGTTACTGATAGCTGACTAAAGAAAAAAGAAAGATGGAAAAGAATTACTGAACTATAGTAGTTTATAAATAAGAATTAAATGAAAAGCTAAATGTGCATGATGTGCTGTGTTCCACAGAACAATGCCTCAGATTGTCGACTTGGAATGGTTGTGAAGCAGAAATTTGGAGAGGCTTTAGAATCACATTGCCTTGATAGGTTTGTCTTCAACAGAGATGCTTGATTTTTTCCCTTTTTTAATCTTTTTTTCTGTTGCATCTGTTGGCCATTGTTTTAAGAACATAATTGTATATCTGACATTATACATTCTATTTCCTCCAGATCATTGGGAAATTCTCTAGATTCTCCGAACAAGAATATCGTGAAATCTACCCAAACTCTATGCAATGGTGAAGCAGCTCAAAAAGTTGATGATGAGGTAATCAAAGCGATTCACATATTCGATGAAAATTCTGACGGAGTCATGAGAAAATCAGATAATCGCGTATGCAAAAAGAAAATTGTGAATGATAGAGAAGCTGATGTTAAATGCTTAATTCTCTTCGAGGATGTGGATATCTTTTTCCCTGAAGACCGTGGTTTTATTGCTGCCATACAACAAATTGCTGAAAAAGCGAAGGGGCCTGTAATATTGACTAGCAATAGTAAGAGGGTGTTCGGTCTAAATATTTCTAGTTGTTGCTAGATATTTTCTGTGATTTAATGTATTTTCATGTTGTCGATCATTGTTTCTGTGGTAATTCCTAGGTACCAAACTCACTCTGCCACACAATTTGGGTAGGCTAGAGGTTTCATTTACAATGCCAATGCCAAAGGACCTGCTTTCCCATTTGCATATGGTACGTGCTTCTAGTGTATTCTTTTTGGCTCTGCTTTCAAATTGTGGAATTTATATTTATTTGAGTTAATTTTGTTGTTACAACATAGATTTGTGCTGCGGAGAAAGTGGACTTGCAACCTCATTTCCTTAAGCAATTAATTGGATGTTGTCAGGCAGATATCCGGAAAACCATTATGAGTCTTCAGTTCTGGTACCAGAATAAAAGATATGGAAAAAGTTAGTCACATGACACATACATGCATGTTTAATATTGTTTTGGAAATGGTTGTTTCTACAAATTATAAAGTATGGTAATTATATCCCAACATAGCCATTTCAAGAAATCCCATTTATCATCTTTGATGATGTTTTGTTTCCTTTTGCTGGTTAATGTGACCTTTTCTTTTTTTTTTGGTTTTTTATTTTAACAACCAAGCCATTTGAAGAAAATATTTTCTTTCGGATGACAGCAGGCCAATTGAAATAATACCTTTTTTCCTATCTTTTGTTAATATGCCTTGTTAACACATGAAAATCACATTACAATTCTGAAGAATCTGATTTGCTTGCATAATTGTTTTTCCTAACTCGTTACTTGTATTGGCTCCAGAGGAAGACCTCTTAGTGTATTAACATTAATTTCTTTCACCTTTCAGATAAAAGAATACAGAAAATGCATGTCCCAGAGCTGTTTGATCCAGAGGCTGGACATCAAGCACTTCCAAAGATAATCCCGTGGGATTTCCCATCTCAGTTATCCGAGCTAGTTGATAAAGAGATTATGAAATCGTTATCTTTGATGGAAGAAAATTCAACCTTGAGGGAGGTAGTTGACGGAGAAGGACGTGATAAATTTCCAAATAATGAATATATGCATGATAATCAAATGGATAGTGAACAGGCCAAGAAAGAAGAAATGTTAAACAGGAACTCTGTTCACAATAGCAATGAACTTGCTGATCCTTCTTGTACTGCATGTGAGCTTTCCAATTTCCCTCGCACCCAGGTTTCTTTCTCTCGGCGTAACATTCGGAGAAAATTTAATGTAGTTACATCTTCTGATTCTGAAGATGAGCTCTTTCGTAATGGATCGCCTGTAGTTCCAGAGAGGGATACTAATAATGAATTTTTTTCTGAAGATCATAGTAGGTTTCCTTCTCATTTTTTAAATACTCAAAACTCCATAAGCCCGTCAACTGACAAGCTACTTCATTGTGAAGCACAAAAGTTGGAGGAAAACCAGTATCATTGTTCAGAAGTAGCAAATGGCATGAACATAAACGGTACAAGCAAATCAGTTGATATATCCTGTGTGCCTGAATCATCGTTTGTTCCAGAAACTGAATTTGATAATGGAGCAGAGGAGTTATCTGGAAAAGCATGCAGTGGTTATGTTGCTGAGACTGTAGAAGTTTCTGTGGCCAATGACTTTGATCTCAACCTTCTGCCAGTTGAAGCTGACGATAATTCTGTTGTCGTATTACATAAAAGTTCAGATATGTTGGAAGATATTGGTGATATTCCTGCAGAATCATCTCATGTGGAGGAGGTCGAAGGTTCTCAAAACAAGCATGCAGAGGCCATATCAAGAGTGTTTCAAGCGATGGATGAATGTAGCTGCATGGTTTTTAAGAGGAGATCCAACCCCATGGAGGAAATGCAGTCCTTGGAAGCAACTGATTTAGTAAGAGAATCATGGAAGAATCTTCGAGGCAGCAACACAGACCTAAAACAGTATGTCACATCAGAAGAGATGGATGCTTTTCATAATGTAAAACTTGCTTATGGAATGAGCAAACTTGTTTCAGATGTGGATCTGTTACTTTCTAAGTGCCAAACTATTGTAAGTATTATTTTACAGTATTACATTATTCAGATTTGAGAACCTTTTCCTTGTCAATGAATTATGTACTTCTGCAGGACTTTTCGGAACTGGCAATGTTTCCTCATGAGAATTCAGATGCATTAAACTGGTATGATGAGCATTTAAGGATGACTTCCACAATTGCACAACATGGATTCTGCATGTATGCAAAAGATATTTCTGCTAAAGGATTAAATACGGGTTCTAATGTGAAGACAAACTTGACTTGGGAGATGTTGGTTTGCAAAAATAATGTAACTGCACCAGGTAAATTATTTGAACGGAACCTGGAAGCAAATGGGACCTCACTTGCTAGAAGTGAGATGTTGTTAGAAAGGTACAAATACCTCAAAGTCTCTTGCTAGTCATGCTCATGCGTATTATCTGTGCAGGATTCAAACATTTTGGCCTGAATAAACCATTGATCAAATCTTACGCTTTTTTGCATTATCTACCTCTTGATAAATTTTACTAATACTTCCAAGTGTTGCTAGTCATGTTCATGGTTCATCTGAGCTATAACGAAATTTTGTTCAATTTTATTCCTTTTCTCACTCCACAATTTTGCATGTTGTCTGTCAGTCTTGACTCATTTAAGCTAAAATTCTGTTCAAAATGTATTGTATTAGCACTCTATCTTTTTGCTTGTCACTAACTTGTAATTTCGTTGATATAACCATTCATGTATTTACTTTTTCTGTCTGCATTGCAGAGAGATGAAGTCAAGTCTTTTTAATAGAGTTAAGTCCATAGTTCCTAAAAAATCTTATTTGGCGCTGAAAGGTAACGCGTTTCATGAGTATCTTTCTTCATTGGGCTGCATTTCAAGATCAGAAGCTTCCCGTTTATCTGAAATCATCAAGACGAAGAAAAGGAGGTATATTATATACCCCTTGTAATATCTGCATGTTATTCTCGCAAAATTTTCAATAAATCATTCCTTCATGCACATCTCATTGCCACGGTGTTTAATTATTTGCACAATTTTCTTATGCAGGGCTCGAGGTTCTCGGCATTACTTGAGTATCAGTGCATCAACTTTGTCCCCTGAAGATATTTCATTGTTGGTTCAATCTAACTTGTATGGGAGGAGAAGAGTTCATCCCGATCAAAGAATGGTAGTTTCAGATGGAGAATGATAACCTTCTCAATTAGACTAACACAATTTGCTTGGCATGTAGCTGATATTGGGCCTGGAGTGGTTCGTTAACCTAATTTGGGATATGATATGATTCCATCCCATTTTAACTTTATTCATTGTAAAGATTATAGAGAGCTATAGTGGTCTCCTTGTTCTGGTAACAACATTTAAAGCAAAATGATAGCTTAATAAAGTTAATTGATTCAAAAATCTTTCCCGGATCCAATATCATCCAAAAATGCATGAAGTAAGTAAAATTTGTGGTTTCTAATTCTAGGATCGAAGTTTGTGAATTAAAAGAAGTCTTTGAAGCATTCAATTATGTTAATGTTATACAATTTGAGAAGAAAGGAAAGAAACAAGAAAATAGAAAGAGTTCTTTTGTTTGTGCATCATTAACTTTATCTGTGATTCAAAAATAGGCCATTGATGTAACTTGGTATAATGCTGTGTGGTAATATTATCCGACTGTGAAATAAACTTATCTGTCTACACACAATAAAAGAGACAAATGGTAAAACAATTTGGAGAAAGAAGACGAGTCAGTCAGAGTCATAGAAGTGTTTTTGGTTAATTTGTCAGCACAGCATAGTTGTGTTTTGGGTTTTTTGGTCTCGTGTATATGTAAGAAAAAGACTGACGATACACGGTCTTAATTCGACTGCTCTATTTTGCACAGAATTCCAGAAACTACTGACTGCAAAGTTTTAAAATCAAATCAAATCAATGGCAGTTCAGGTGATAATTGATACGTTTACTCTTTAGATTCCTGCATTATCTACCATCCGTCAAAAACTGTAGTGTACAGATATTTCTGTGATCAGCCAGTTCTTGAATCATGTAATTTTTTAATTTTTCTTTATCATAATGCAACTACAACAAATAAAAGGTTAGTTTGAGAACATTTTTTCGATGCATGCACCTTGGTGTGTTGATTTTTTACTTGCAAGTTTCGTACACACCTTAGATTTTTTGGACCATATTTTCTAATTTTTTGGGATCATATAAAGTAAAACAACCAATAAACATAATCAAAATATTAAAAAAATTAACAAATTATAAACACATCCAATCAATAGTTGACATATAATGCATACAAATTATCAAAATTTACTTAAAAAATACAAAACTTTGAGAGAAAATCTTGTATGTAAACTTGTTTAGGCAACAATAATGAATATATATAAGTTTTGGTCAGCTTTTTCTGCCAAGTAAAATATAGTATTATTTTAGTGAATTTATTGCGTGAGAGGGGGCATTATGGTAATTTCAAGAAATTGAGGGGAGGGGGTTTAAGAATCAGCGATTTACTCGGCGGCAATTTTTTTGGAAGTACGACCGTCAGATTCACGAGGGACCCATTTCTGACATTTACTTATATAATAAAATAATTGACTGTAATTTACAGGGTGTGTCAGGTCAGGATTGTTTACTGTATGGTCTGAATATGAGGAGTGAATGAAAGAAGCAAAACTACGAGTCTCAACTCAAAGCTGGTTTTGTTTCTGCCTAGCTGTTTAGTCATGGAAATTTCTGAAGACTCAAAAGATATATGAAAGAAAGGCTAAGACAGAAGACCCAGTGATCTATCAATCTGAAGAAGCAGCAGCGGCAGCAGTTAGCAGCCCATGAATTGGTGCCACTTGAGTGACTTGTGACCAGTCTTCACAAATCTTATATAAAATTTGGACCACTTACTATACATACTTATATACATGTACATATCATCATCTGCATGCTCGTATGCCATACATGAAAACTACTTACCATGCATGGTGTAATGGCCACCCACAATTTTTTATTTAGGGTC
>JAXCLQ010000002.1:10587304-10603291 GCA_035584115.1 Cedrela odorata | reverse complement strand
TAAAAGTACCAAAACGACACTGTTTTAAACATTTGAACAATTAAATATTGAGTTTACAATAAGCATTAGTTAGCGGTACGTGATTTCAAAAGAATCTTTATACTTGAAATAATTTAAACAGACAGAATTAATGAAAATGAGCTTCAAAATCGTATTTGAAATAAATTAAACAACTATGAGTACATTTTATTTTTTTGCAAAGTCTTTAATATATTGACCTTATGAAAGAAAAATAAAATATACATATTTGATTCAATCATGTGCCTCATTTATACTCTCTCTTTATTTTCTCAAAATGTTGGCTTATAGTTGAAAGAAATAAATTTGGGCAACTATCATCAAATATTCTATTTTTAAATATGATATTTTATATATGAATTTATAAAATAATTATATATTTATTTATAAAATTATTGTTATCAATTTTATTTTTTATTTTTTATTTTATGTTAGTGATGTATATTATTTTAAATTAATGTCAAAAATTCTATTAAAAATTTATGAACATTCGCGTGAGTTTAATAAATATTAAGCGCCTATTTAAGTGAGTTGGTAATAAAATATCAAATCCGCTACTAATTTAGTATAGATATGATATTGAATTTTTTTGACGAATGCGAATTTGGAGATATCTGTCTCAAATCCGATCAACTTACTTCTTACTCAAAATATAAGATTTTATTTTTAAAAATTATAAACTTTGAAAATTGAAAAGAACATATAATATATATATATATATATATATATTCTATTTGGTACAAATAAATAAAATATATCCTTAATTAAGAAATTATAAACAATTAGAGACCCAAATATTATTACCCCATATTTAATCACAAGCCTAATCCGACGGCGGAGCACGAGAGTTCTTTGACAGCTACCCAGAGACGCCCTTACTTGATTGATAGCTTCTCTCTTCTACATAAAACCTCCATTATTTGATTTTTAATTTTTCCTACTAGCTTAAACCTCCTCAGAGCAAATTCCGATCAGCTCTGCTACCAATCTCCGGTCACCGACGGTAACAACAGCACCTGATTTTGATCACCTTTTAACTTTTTTCTGTTCCTGAATTTTAATTTCCGATATAATTTGACTCCTTTTTTATTTTTAATTTTGCTTCAGTTTTTGGATTGAAGCATGGGGAAGGAGGAGGAGGAGGAGAAGAAGCCGAATAAGCTGTTAATACTGTACGCTTCGCAAACCGGAAACGCATTGGATGCCGCAGAGCGTATCAGCCGCGAAGCTGAGCGCCGTGGCTGCCCCGTCGTGGTGCGCTCCATGGACGACTACGATGCTGTAAGTCAAATTGTTCTCAAATTTCTGTTTGGCTGCTAGGAAAATATAGGAAGATATACGATATTTGTTTAAGTTTCCAAGTTATAGAAAATGCAAGTGGTGTTTTTGGATTTTGTATTTTCCTGCATGAAATTTCACTTTATTTATATATATATATATATATATATATAATTATTAGGGTTTTAGCACAGGAGTTGTTAGGAAGTAACTGTTGAACCATCTTCAGTCCAGTGTATTTCTTGTCAAAAAATAAAGAAATTCATTTGAAATAGATTATTTAAGTATAGGATTCCCGGTTCAAGATATGGTGCATGTAGATGTACCTTACATCTCCCCAACTTTTTCATTGCATTTTTTTAAAAAAGTTTTTTGGATGTAACCCCTAAGTTGGGAATTGCTATGGAAGTATTTGGAAATCACAACAGAAGAGTTGGAGAGTTGTACATTACAACTGCATGCACCATAGCCATAGCCAGGATTCTCATAAAAAATCATTTATCAATAACATTGTGGCTTCTGCTATAATTTTTATTTTATATTTTCTCTTTTTAAATAAAAGGTTATGGTTTAGTAGCAATGCTTACTATTGCATTTTTTAAGATTCAGGGATCCTTGCCTCAGGAGGACACTGTAGTTTTTGTTGTCTCTACCACTGGCCAGGGAGATACACCGGATTCCATGAAGGTTGGTTTGAATTTCATCATGAATGTTATTGACTTATATAAATCTTTTCGCTTGGGAGACACCCAGATGTTTCTGTTTAGTTTTTTATTTTTCCTATTGTCTCCTTTTTTAGGGCTTTTGGAGGTTTCTTCTGCAGAAATCCTTAAGTATGCAGTGGCTAGAAGGTGTTCGCTGTACGGTGTTTGGATTGGGTGACTCTGGCTACCAGAAATTTAATGTAATAAAGTTAGAATTCTTTTTATCATCAAGAAATTATTGTGTTTTTCATTTTGATATTTTTTAGACATTTTTTAGACATTTGCTAGACGATGTATGAGCTGTTTAAGTAGCCACTGGTTTTTGGATGTCATTAATGATATATCATAAATCCCACATAGTTTAATAAACCATTTCAATCTTTGTTTGAGAGAAGTTAAGTCTTTTAGGAAACCATTAGTCTTATAAACGCATTGCATGTACCATTGCTTGAATATGGAAAAGAAGCTATAAATGCTTTATTTAAGAGACTTTTTGAGGCCCAAATACCAAATTTGGAAACTTCTACTTCTCGCTAATTGTCTTAGCTTCAATGACAGAAAGAAGCTTCCTATCTTATCATAGCACCTGAAGGTCTCATACTTACCCTGATATTTTATATATTCTAGGTAGGAATGCATGTGTCTGATTTCTAAATGTCATGCTCATTGTGTACCTACAAAACAAATAAATTCATTTTTGTAATAAAATTATGTACACTCTTCTGTATCTTTCTTATTTACCAATGTGTAAATTATTTAGCTGTCAGCTACCTTTGTTATGTTAAAACTACTTGGACTGTATACTCTGAACCATGTCATTCTAGCGTGCTTATAAGTTTTCATTTGATGTTTCATAATGCGGCAACTTTGGATTATTGTTTAACACAACACTTCACTTTTAAAGGCAATTGTGTTTTGTTGGCTGCAGTTTGTTGCAAAAAAGCTTGACAATAGACTTTCAGATCTTGGGGCTACATCTGTTGTTGAAAGAGGTTTAGGAGATGATCAACACCCATCTGGGTATGCTTCTGGTATAATTTATTAAATAACAAAATACTGCTTGATGACATAAGGTTCAATGATTATGTTTCTATCTTCAAATTTTATAGGGTTGATTGATTATGAGTAGCTGCCAATGTATAACTAGGTCTCTGTCTGTTTGTTCTCTCAATTGAATGTCCTATTTGAAATGAAAAAGAAATTGATTAAAAACTCTATATCCTTTCATAGGTATGAAGGTGCTTTAGATCCGTGCTTTGTATGTTTGTTCTCTCAATTGAATGTCCTTTTTGAAATGAAAATGAAATTGATTAAAAAGTCTATATCCTTTCATAGGTACGAAGGTGCTTTAGATCCGTGGATGCGATCTTTATGGAGCAGGTTGCATCAGATCAGTCCCTCATTCTTTCCGCAAGGTCCAGATTATGTGGTTCCAGATATGAAATTGATCGACCGACCAAAAGTTCATATCACATATCATAACTTTGGCAATGAGGAATCAAAATTATCAATTTCCTCAGGTAATAAAGTCACTTAAGAGTTACATGGTGCATTGACATAGAGAGTTGATGTTTAAATTTCCTGGATAATTTTTTCATTATCTCCAAAAGCACTCCCATTTGTCTATTTTATGTGAGTGGGTATTTCATTTGTTGCCCTTGGGAAATGATGTGTGGCATAAAGTCACCAGACATGTCAGGAGTAATTTGTTGACAGAAAACTCAATACGGAGAGGAAAAAGAGGACAAAAAGTTTTTTCATTATGAGTGATATCATTTTAGCTGTTGGCAGTGCTGGGTTCATCAATAATTTTTTCTGGCACTACAACCTCTATTTTGTGCACTCATCTGTCATCTGGCAACTTTCTTCATGAATGTACTAATGCTACTATTTTACCAAAATAATGTCAAGTTAATTTTTTTTATCCCCTGTGTGCTAGGATAGTCATTTGTCTTCCAATTTATTTTAAAAAGATTGTAATAATCTGGATCCTGAGATGTCAACATTATCTTCTGACTCTATGTAGGGGCAAGTTGAGAGGAATGAGTACTTCCTTTATGGTGAATGTTTAGCTGGGTGGTGAAGGACAACTTAGGAACTTTTTCATTCTTTATTGATGAAGCTACTCTCTGAGTCCCACCAATTTAGTTTGATATGGACAAACATTTACTTTGATTTTAGAAATTCCTAGTTACAAATGCACTATTTGCAACAAATTTATTCCTTCCAATGACAACAAAATGTTTCCCTGTGGTTACCTCAGACTTGAAAGGTATGCAGATGCAACTTGAGAGAGCTCGTTCCATGTCTGCTGGAAAATTCTCCAATTACCAGAATAAGCCTGATTGTTTTCTTAAAATGGTATTGAAAGCATTATATATTGCAGCTTGGATTATTATTTGTGTTTAAGGATATGCTGTTCTCTTCCTACCAGTTTTCAATTGCATCAGCCAGTAGATAGTGCAATGTATTTTGTAGCTGAATCTCTATGATATATGAAATAACATGTGAAATGGTCCTGTTTAATTACCCGTTAGGTTGACTTATATGATAGCTTCATCTTTTAGCTCTTTGAAACTGGTTAAAAAAAATTGTTCTTGTATATTTGCCTTGCTATCTGTTGTATTTTATGTTAAGAGTAGATCAATTCTGAATCGATGTCGAATGTCTGTTTTAAACATTAACAGAACAAGTAATCTTAAAGGACATTCCTAGAAATAAGTTTGGGCAGCATAAATAACATTGTTACGCATACACTTTGTGATTGGATTGTTGAGGATTGCTGGAACTACTAAAATATTTGGCAATATTGGCATGGATGTAAATTTCAAGCGTCAAGTGTTGTCAGTTGTTTGCACGAGTAATAAGTTGTCTGAATTAGGTGCTTGTTTCTGTTTAATTAAAACCATTTTTTATGCTTCTCTGACAATTTTGTCCAGTTTTTTGGTTAATAGATTCACTTGACTGTATAAAAAGAAGAAAAAAGACATTAGGAAATTAGGAACGTGAAAAAAAAATCCATCGTCATTCTTGTTTAGTTCATATTAGGAAAAACTAACTATTCAAAAAAAAATTTCTCCCTCTCTCCCATGTTTTCTCCTATAATTTCATATAATGATCTTTTTGGTTCCAACTACAAGCTGGGGTATAACTACAAACCCACAATTCAAATAATTAGAACTCGAAATCTTTTTAGTTAGGTTTCTGTGAAATTGAGCAATAAAAATAAAATAAAAATTAAAAAATTATTTACTCTCTCTCCTCTTTCCCCCCCGGTCTCTAACCCCTTCTGCTCTTAATAACGAAGATAACCAGATTATTTTCTCACATATTCATCAGTTAATTTTTTTCTTGCAGATAAAAAATCAACCATTGACAAAAAACAGGCTATGGAAAAGATGTGTGTCACTTTGAATTTGAATTTGTTTCAACTGTAAGTTGTTTGTTATGTGTTCCTTTTTATTTGACTACTGCTAACTCTATATGTGAATCCCATGTTCTGTATTTCTTAATGCTCGATAAATCTACATTTAAAGTTTCTTCTCTGCAAGTGAAGTTGCATTGTCCTTTTCAGGCCATAGAATATGAAGTTGGTGATGTCCTTGAGATTCTCCCTGGTCAGGATCCAGCTGCAGTGGATGCTTTCATATGGCGTTGTAACTTGGATCCAGAAGCATTAATCACTGTAAATAGTACTTTTTCATTTTGATTAATTTTAGTAATTCTTCCGTGTATTTTGGATTTTTTTGTCATGTGGATAGATTCCATATCTATGTAAATGTGTGTTTCATCCTTGTCTGTTCTATTATATTTCTCTTTTGCATCCTCTATGGGGCCAAGTTTTGTAATGGTATGGTTGTCATGTTCAGCCATCTGTGTTTTATTATTGTTTTGCATTATACATGCGTAACCTATATATGCTGAAGTATGCTTATTGCAGGTTCATCGCATTGAAATGAATAAGAATATTCATGACATTCAAGTTAATACTTCGGAGGTCCCCATAAAATTAAAAACGTTTGTGTAATTGACAATGGATGTTGCATCAGCTTCTCCAAGACGCCATTTCTTTGAGGTAAGATTCCTTTATCTTTTGACTCATTTGGTTCTGTTGTGGAATTCTCAACCAAACAAACACTCCCAGCTGATGTTGCCTGGAACGCATTTGTTTCCTCGATCAAAATTTTTATTCTGTGCACATTATTGTCAGATATCAGGAAATGATTGGAATTGAAGAAAAATGTTACATTGGTAGTCAGTACCTGTACTTAAGGCATATTTTTATTGAGAGCCCAAATAGTTTGACTGGTATTTACTTGCAGAAAAAAGGGAAGAACCATAAGGCACGTATGGCATTGTTTTTCAAACAGTATTTTTGAATTTGTTTTTGAAATGGAAAATGATGTCTGTTTTTGAATTTAAAATGTGTCTTGTAATGTGTTTTCAAAACTCTAATATAAGATGAAAACATAGAAAACATGTTTGGTATAATAATCAAAAAGATGGATGTCACCATTTTTCACAGATTATTTTTCAAAAATACATTAACAAACATATTTTTTCCAATTTTGTTTCTCAAAAACACTATATGGGTATTGGAAAACAATACCAAACACCAGTTTAAATCCCTAAAGAACATGAAACACTTAATAAGAAGCTCATGGTGATGCGTGATCTATTTAGTTTCTTTAAAGTTCTGCTCAATATTGGGAAGATAGAAATTAAGGAAATTGTGGACATCATCCCTAATTATCTTTGTTGTGCTTTTGCAACATGCCTGTATGCTTCTGTTAGTTTTCTACATTGAATTATTGGTTATGAGTTCTTTTGCAACAGCTCAACATGAAATGGAAAGGCTTGAATATTTTGCCTCTTCTGAAGGAAGGGACGGTCTTTACCAATACAACCAGAAGGAACGGAGAACTGTTCTGGAGGTATGGTCAACAGAATCTAATTAGATTCTTTTTGTCATATCCTTTAATTCTGCATCACTCATGAGCATCTTTTGTGGCATTCTGTTTCTTAATGGATATTAAGATTTGCTGCTTGAGTTGTTGTAATAGGGCAAAATATAGGCAAATATAATTTGGAATGTATTGAAGACAAGGATCTGTATTCAATATTTTATTATGTTAATTGATGTTAACTGCAGCTCTGTGATTCAAATACAACCGAAACATGGTGAATTTCCATTTTATAATGTTCATTTTGTTGGTATTGAAAGAATTTCACATCTCCTTGTCTAATTGGAATTTCCTATACAGTAACAGCTGGATGAAGCTCGACTTATGTAGTGCCTTACTTTGCATAATTAAGTATGTTGAATAGGAAAGTTTTATTAATCCTCTGACAAACGCTTCAGATGAAATCTCCCTCTTATGTTTTTTTCGCACTCTTTTTCTAGTCTTGCCAAGTACTCCAAAAAAATCCTAAATATTTTGGTTCTTCATTTCTTTTGCACATTTCATATTTTCTTGTTTCAAATATTTGATTGTCTTTCTTTGTTACAAGGTATTAGAGGATTTCCCTTTGGTGCAAATGCCATTCGATTGGCTGGTTCAGTTGGTTCCTCCGTTAAAGACAAGGGCTTTCTCCATTTCTTCCCTTTTAGCTCACCCCAACCAAGTGCATTTGACTGTTAATGTCATGTCATGGATGACACCTTACAAGAGGAAGCGAACGGGTCTTTGCTCTACGTGGCTTGCCGGACTCGATCCTCAACAAGGTATGGGATCAGTGAAATAGTTAATTTACCAAGCTTATTTCCATAAAGCTACCATTTATCTTATTACCTGGTGCAAATCTATTTATTCTGTTGTGGGTAGGCATATGTATTCCAGCATGGTTCCATAAAGGTACCCTTCCTTGCCCACCACCATCACTTCCCCTCATTTTCGTCGGACCTGGAGCTGGTTGTGCACCCTTTCATGGATTCATGGAAGAAAGAGCCATACAAAAGTTTGTCTGGTCCAACTGCTCCAATTATCTTTTTCTTTGGTTGCCGAAATGAGGATGACTTTCTATGCAGAGACCTTTGGTTATCTCATTCGGAAAATGATGGAATACTTTCAGAAGCTAATGGTGGAGGTTTTTACGTTGCCTTCTCTAGAAACCAACCTCAGAAGGTTTATGTGCAGCATAAGATGCTCGAACAGAGTCAGAGGATTTGGAATTTGCTGCTTTCGAAAGCATCTGTATATGTTGCAGGATCCTCAACCAAAATGCCATCATATGTTTGGTCAAACTTTGAGGAAATTGTATCAAAAGAAGGTGAAGCTCCAAAGGACTCTGCTGCATGCTGGCTTAGAGCGTTGCAAAGAGCCGGTAAATACCTTGTTGAAGCATGGTCCTGAATGTGCTTTAATTCCAAGGTACTTGAGATTGGTTTTTCAATTTCAAACTCCAAAACTGATTTTACTTGGATTTAATTTACAGCAATTGGAATATTCGGTACATGCATAAATCATGGGTGATGGTTTAATTGGTAAACCTTCTTTAGGTAGTACAAGAGGTTCGGGATACAAATTCGGCTCACACCGGGTTGAGGCGGGGGATTGATTTATTTCTTGAAATATATTTTTGAAAAAAAAAAACACATGCAGAATCTTAGAAAACTTTTTAATACAAGGACTTTTGAAATGGGGAGAATTGAGCATGAATGTTAGAAGTATACTACATTGATTTTTTTACTAAGGAGAGGATTATTATTGCTTATTGATTTATCGTTCCATTATTCATGATTTGTTGTGTTCAGTAATCTTCTATTTCTTTCTATATAATTTCAAGAAATTGAGCTGAATTGAAGTTTTGTATTTTCTCTCAGTTTACTTTCAGATAACAAAATAAAATCAAAATAGAGGTGATTTTGTTAGTTATGCTTCAAATAATAATCAGGTTAAGGAATTGTAACATTAATGACTTCAATTTTAGATTTTATTGATAAATTAATTGGAAATATATATATATATATATATAAATAAAACAAATTCTACATGCATCGGACGCTACAATAGCAAGCTTTTGCATGGCAAAATAACAATTTGATAATAAGAACAAAAAAAAAAAAAAAGATTTTCTATTTCTGAGCAAGAAAAAAAAATATATATTAAAAATCTTGTGAGTTATCTACTTTTGAAGTCGCAAAATGTAGCGTTTTGTTTTCCAAATTGTCTGCTCTTCCTGTAACTCTTTTTCCAACAGCATTAAAAGAAAGCTCTGATAACTAGACTTTATCATCATCTAATTTATCATTTACAAGGGGAAGCAGTTCCATCCGATTCCTTGGAGTTCGAGGCGTCCGTGGAGTTCCCGGTGGTGGCTGTTGTGAAAGCTTGTGTCGGATGTATCCGTAGAACGTACAACCTACAAGCGTAATAGCACATCCACCCGCATTCAAACTAGAGATTGGATTCCTGAATATCAACCATGAAACCAGGACAGCAACTGCAACCTGTGCAGAATAACGTTGACAAAATTGAGGATACTATTTGCATAACATTAATCCAACATTGTTAAAACTTGTTTGCATCATAACACAAATGTCATTAAGGCTTAAATATGCGCGATAACAAACTATGGAAAGTTCAGGAAAATATGGAAGCAAGCAAGATGCAATTAGAAGGATCAAATTTCTTGTGATTTATCTCACCTTAAGATTCCCGGCAACATTAAATGTGACAGCAGTTGTGGAGTGAATCACGTAAAAAATGGAAAAATTAAGACAGAACGCCAGCACGCCAGAGCCGAAAATAATAATGAAGGCAGACCAAGGAGACGGATGGGTGTTAAGCCAATCCATAATTCCGCTCCCTTCAAGTAACAGTGCCGGTATTGCCAATATCATGGTTGCAAAGGGTGCCATGTAGTACACTGTGTTTATGCTTCGGAGCATAAAAAATGCATAGGGCAGAAAAAGTCAGCATATATTGTTTAACGATAAATTGTGCAAGAGAACAAATCCAAACACTATTAAAATATTTAATTGTTTTATAGGATTCAAGCTCTGTTCACTTTGTTTGAGAGACTCAAAAAGGAAAAAAGATGGTACCTGTCAAACTTGTAACCATGCAGCAGAGATTCCGCAAGGATGGTCTTCGTGGAAGTAGCCAAACATCCAAATAATGCAGCACAAAATCCAAACATATTAAAACTAAGCTCTGTCATGGATGTGAGGAGTATTCCTCCGACAATGGGCACTAACGAAGCCCAAATTCGCCAGTCAAAGTATTTTCTCCATACCAGCCACTGCAGAACAACTGTTCAAATTCATCCACGTAAGATGCTATTCTGGTAATATCACATGAATGATACTGTAATGAAGGGTAGTGAAAAAATGATTGATTGTACTAATTTTCTGAACCAGACCTGTGGTTGCAGGAGTGAACGACTTTATCGTTTGCATGAAAGAAACTGGGATGTAACGTAAGCTCACATTCCCCAACACTATGTTGATACAGAACACAAATGACATAGGAAATATCCTTCTCCATCGATCTTCAGGGTCAACCGTTATCAGGGGTTTAAGCTTCAAGACCTTGATCACTATATATGCTCCAATGGATGAGCATATGAAGTGAACACATGACACGGATAGAGGAAATTTGAAATCACATTTCTGTAAAACACAAAGTGGAAACGAAAAGAGATATCACCATCATCGTTCTTCAAGGTCCAACGAGTCCATACAAATCATTCAACAATTGCAATCAACATTTCATAGCAATGACTTTGAGGAAAAAAAATAACCAATCAATCAATAAATGACCCATGCACAAAAATTCTAACATGAATCCAAACCTCTATTTTCCAAGCACCATGAAAAGCTTTGTCAGCCTTGTCTTGAGGTAAAAAAAATAAGAAGAAAATTATTTCCTACATATAGTTTTAACAGTTCAACATGTTGCACAAGAACTCTCAAGCTAACCACTTAACATTCATGTTTAACGTTGAGTACAACGATTCTTTTAGATCTGTAATTCAGTACCCCAACAAACTTAAGTTTTTCAACCAAATTGCATAGAAGCAAACAAAACCAACAGCCTTGCCATAAGTACTTTTCCTCGATATACAGACAGATGATTCTTGTGCATCAATAAGCTATATGTAAATATCACAGAGGATTAACATCGTAAAACAAAATTACAAATTGAGAACAGAACAATATGAACCATTGACCAGCTAGATATATTCATCAATCTTTGGATGTTTAGGTTTATAATATTCCAATAAAAAATGTGTCACGTGACATTGAGATAACAACATATATAAACCTACAACATTATATTTTATTTCTTAAAATTAGCAGAGTTTTCTCCCTGTCCATGCAGGTATTTAAAATCTTATATTGCAGAAACTGCACAAAGAAATGAAAACTCTATATATATATATATATATATATATATCTTCGGACATTATTCACCACTACCATATGAACGATTGCTGATCAACAGTTATTCAATCCAAATAGAGAACGAGCGTATAATAATTCCAAGTAACAATTCAAAGAAAAGAAATATAATCCTCTGTCGATGAATCAAAACACTTTTGCTGTGTTTGGCAGTATGGAATTAAACCTTTAAAATCAAAATTAAGAGGATTTGTGACGCCAATCTCTAATTTATCCGATCTCCATTTCCATCCAATTCGAATTATATGAACAAATTCCATGCTGCCAATCACAGCCTTAGATCAATCACAGACTGGAAACTCAAAAAAAAAAAATTAAGAAATAAATGTGCTGAACCATAGAACAAATCAAGATCACCCAATTAACAAAGCTCCTGATTCCATCAAAATTAAATTGGCGAATCAAACATAATTAACATAAAAATAATAATACAACAAAATAAACCCCAATAACCACAAAATTGGGTTTAGCCTAAACAATTAAACAAAGTGGATCATAAATTATAGGAAATGGATGAATGAAAACCAGACCTGAAAGATCCATTTGTTGGTGATAATCACAGCAACGTTAAAAGCCCACCATTGAAGAATTGCTAACAGAGATCTGAGCACTCCCCAATTACACAAACTCTCCTCCATCTTTCTTTTCTCTCAAAACAGATCAAAAATCGAACTTTATCAAAAACCCACCTTCAATTTCAGTTAAAATTCAAGTGGCGTTAATTCAAATGAGTTACTAGCAGCTATAACAGCAGTTGCTAATAAGCTAAGAGATATACGAACTGGAAGAGGTGAATAAATACATGAAGATAGAAATTTTCTTTAAAGAAACAAAAAACCCTAATTGAGATTAGGAATTTGTGGGAATTGTAACGGTTTATATGGAAGAATTAGGCAGCTTCTTCTTCATCTTCTTCCACGTGATTTGTATTTCTTCGTTTTCTCTTCAATTTCTCTAAAACGTTTTCCCTCTCTCTCTTTCTCTAATGAAAGATTATGTATGTTTCAATCTGGTGTTTGCCGTTTTGTAAGGCAACAAAATTAATTAAATAATTAATTTTAAAAATTTAGAGCCAAAATGGTAATTTATAAATTTTGAAAATTTTTATTTTATTTTTAAGGAGATTTGATAATAATTACATTAATTATAAAAAATTACTATTTTAGCCCTTTATAAATTATATAAAATCTATATAATATTTATATTTAGATGTTATCAATAAAAGAAAATTATATTATTTACAATTAACATTTATATTTAGAAAAATCATAAATATTTACTTATTTAGGGACCTAGATGATAAAATCTCCAAAACTTTAATCCCTTTTAATTTTTTATTTGAAGTGGGACCCGCTTAGGTGCTCCGAGTTAATTGGGAGGTTAGTGGGGTCATCGAACAATTGCAGTCATTCAATCAACGTTAATATTATAATATAATAATACTTTTTAATTATATCAAATATTATTTTTCATTTGTATTCTATTTATTCACCCAAAAATAAATTACTATTTATATATAAATTTTTATACAAATTAATATTATATTATTATTAAATATTTTATTTTTTATGAGTTAAAATAAAAAAAATTATAAAAAAATATATAATAATACTATTATTATATTATCACATTAATTTTTTTTAAAAAAAATTATATATCTATTATCTTATTCTATTCACTTTTTAAATATTTTTGTTAAAATTTTTAATTATTTTAAAGTAATAATTTTTAATTTTTTGCTATATTTTTATAAATTTAAGAGTAATAAAAAAATGAAAAAAAATTAAAGATTTAGTTAAAATAATTAAATAAAATAAAAATTTTGGTGAAACAGTTAAGTAAAAAAAACAAAGGATACAGCTGAATGGAGGGGCTGCTACGGGAAAAATGTAACGTACGGCCCGGTTTTCTTGTCATTTCAATTAATCACGATTCCTAGACAATGTGTGCTTTGCATGTCTGTACGAAGGCAAACAGATTAAATATCACGCGGTCATTATTATTATTATTATTATTATTATTCATTTATAAAATATATATAAATATGTGTGTGTGTCCATGACTCTCCGGTCCTCAAGTTTTATGTTTTTACAAATAAAAATATAAGTTATTTATTTCTAACAAATATGTCCATGACTCTTGGATCCTCAAATTTTATATTTTTCATAAATAAAAATATAATTTATTCATTTATAATAAATATGTCCACAACTCTTTTTCTTTCTTGTTTTAAATACTTGACATTTTAATGCGAGTCATGAGTTTATTTAATATAAATAAATAAATTATATTTTTATCCATAAAAATATTAAAATTCAGAGATCTCAATGTTATTATTCCTATTTTTATGTTAATGGGGTGGGCGAGTTTATGGAGAATGAGTTAGGTTATTATGCAAATACCTATTTTCCAACTTACATTGATTAACATAATTAATAATTAAGTACTAATTAGACTGGTAATTTTGAAAAAATAATAATAATAATCTAAAATTAATTCAATTTTATATTATTCTTCTCCTTTCTTTTAAATTTCTATATTAAAAAAAATCTAACTATTTTTTAAAACAAAATTGCCAATCAATCCCACACAAACTATATTCTATTTATTTCTCTAAGCTTATTTTAATAATAATAATAATAATAATAATGGAAATATAATTTTTTGGTTAAATGTAGACATATTAAATGTATAACCAATTTCAATCTCAAAATAATTAACCTAATTAATAAATATTGTTGCACATAAATGTGTTTTGCTATCAAATTTTACTCTTTGACATTATTAATTTCCAATGTTACAATCAAATTCTCAATCAATTGAAGTTATAATTTTAGTGGTTTAAAATGTGAGAATTACTAATTATAGTGATAGATTTATTCATAGATTTTAGGTTAGCATAAAATAATATGCCAAAATATACCTTTTGCTAGTGACCCACTTGCAAATCATTCAAATGGTACATTTATTTGTCTATATATTTATCTATCAATCGATATAAATTATAAGGTTACAAATTATTTTATACACTCGTCACGGTGTTATATTACTGCTATATATTATTTATTTTAAAAAGAATAAGTAAAAATTTATGAAATAAAAAAAATTATACGAAAAATGAAACAGTAACACATAATTTTATATGTTATTTTGTATAAATAGTTTATATATTTAATATTATATATATTTGACATAATTTTAAGGAGTTTTTTTTTATAAATAAATTATAAAATAAAATAGTTTTATTTTTATTAATTAAGAAAATATTTGATATCACAATAATATAGTTCAAATTTTTATAGGTGTGAAATTTACTCCTAACGCCATCGATTCAATTTTAGGCAAAGGAGAAATCAATCAAACCGTGAACGAGTGATTTGGAGCGGTGCGGTGTCGGGGTACGTGGGCGGAGCCGTTGCTCGACACCATTGCTAATTACAGCTAGCGAAAGAAGATTTCCATACATGGGGATTCCCATTGACCATTTTTAATTTTATTATTCAAAGTTTGAAGTGTATATAACACGAAATAGACCTTATATTAATATTTGAATATTTTATTTTCTTTTACATTTTTCATTTATTATTATAATGTTATATTATCAACCCTTAACATTTAAAATATGATTTGATTTTACGATCATATAAATTCAAGATCGAACTAATATATTTCTTTATATGAAACGTAATATAAAATTATGTTCTCGTTAATTTAAAACGATTCAATAGATTCAACAAGGTCACAAATGTGAAATGTGATCCAATTTTATGGTTATGTGAATTTAAGAGATAAAGCCAAGGAACCTCTTTAATTTGAAGGCTTGATCTTATGGTTATGTAAATTTAAAAGATTAAGTCAACCAACCTCCTCTCTAGGTTTACGATCATATGAATTTAAGAGATCAAGCTAACGGGCCCCTCAATTTATGGTCATGTGGATTCAATAGACCAAACCAATATGTCTTCTCACATGAAACATGTTCCGATTTTACAGCGATATAAATTCAAGAAACCAAGCCAATGGGCCCCTTTAATTTAACGGTAACGTGGATTAAATTGACCAACATGACATGTACCTCACATGATCCAATTTTACGGTCATATGAATTTAAGAGACGAAGCCTACATGTCTCCTCAATTTTGTATGTGAATGAATATAAGAGATCAAGTCAATAGGCCTCTTCAGTTTCAACAGCCACTTGAATTTAAGAGACCAAACCAACATATCCCTCGGGTGAAACAGTGATTCAATTTTAAGGTCAAAATACCTTTATAGAAAAATTATTAAAAGAATACCCTTATCTAATTTTAATTATTGAATAAATTAATACTTTAAATGACTTTAATTAAAATTAAAAATAAAGATATACTAATAATTATCATAATAATACACAGCACTCATCATGCATCACAACACAATTCAAGTGATTGGAAAATTTGATTTATAAATTAGTGAATATGGTAATTAAACCAATTTTGTTCATTTGGTAATGCCTCTTTTTCTTTTTTCTTGCTTCCCAATCAAATTTATTTTGTGGAAGACTCAAAGGAAGCACTTTAATTAAAACGATGAACCAAAGAA
>JAXCLQ010000002.1:10539562-10585180 GCA_035584115.1 Cedrela odorata | reverse complement strand
GCGAAAGTGAGAAGAACAAATCAAAAATATCAAAACAAGGAATCATAAGCAAAACCCAGAACTTGAAAACCAGTGTTCTAGCTCGAACCGTACGTACCATTCGCAAAGAAAGCAGCGAGAGGCGCCTCTGAAAGTATGTGAATAGCGAAAGCTAGGATTTTTGAGAGAGAAGGGGAAAAGAGAACAAGAGAAAAGAGAAAGAGCAACGAGATCGGGTGTAATTTTTATTATACGATATGTTGTATGATTTGTTTTGTAAAATACAGAAAATAATTTTAAACCGTTTTGTAATTTTAACTTGTAAATGTATAATTTATATTTTTTGTTTTATGGACTTAATTTTGACAAAACAATAAAGGACACATTTTACATATGAATTTGTAAAACGAAAATGAAAACAAAGCTTTTAAAAATAATACCGGACGCCACCTAAATATTCTAGGATATTCACACATTTACAGTTAATATTTTCTTAGAAAAATAGGAAAGTTGACCAAACAATTTTGAAACTTTCCAACACTCCCTCTCAAGCTGGCTTGAAGATATCCTTCATGGCCAGCTTGCTAATAAAGTTTTCAAACTGTTTCTAAGGTAATCTCCTTGTTAGTATGTTGGTTATTTGACTAGTTGTCAAGACATAAGGCAGACAAATTACTCTCTCATCTATTTTCTCCTTGATAAAATATTTGTCTATCTCTACATGTTTAGTTCTATCATGAAGAACTAGATTGTGAGCAATAACTATTAAAGCTTTATTGTCATAATACAGTTTCATAGGTAGTGAATGAGTAACCTTTAATTCTTCTAGCAACCTTTTAATCCATAGTGCTTCACATTACTCATTGCCACCATATTTTGTTTCTTGCTGCGCCGTGTTACTAGGTTTCCTCTAACAAAAGTGCAATAGTCAAAAGTTGATCTTCTATCAGTGATACTTCCAGCCCAATCTACATCAGTGTATACTTCAACCTATAAATTCACATGTCCTCCAAATAATAAACCTTTATCTGGAGTCCTTTTTAGGTACCTTAGAATCTTGTACACAGCATCAAAATGCTCGGGTCCTGGTGAGTGCATAAATTGATTTACCATGCTTGTTGTAAAGGCTATGTCAAGGCATGTATGAGAGAGATAAAGAAGTTTCCTTACAATCTTTGATATTGTTCTCTGTTGATTACCTCTTCAACTTTAGCTAGTTGAAGTTTTATGTTCGACTTTATAGGTGTTTCTACTACTTTGTACCCTAACAAACCTATTTCTCCAAGTAAATCAAGCACATACTTGCGTTGGGAAACAAAAATTCATTTCTTTGACCTTGCAAATTCCATACCAAGAAAATACTTCAAGTTGCCTAAGTCTTTGATCTTAAATTCCTGAGCAAGGATCTTCTTTAACATCTTTAACTCATTGCTATCATCACTTGTCAGAATTATGTCGTCAACATAGACACTAAGGATAACCATTTTACCTTCACTCATGTATCTATAAAACATAGTATAATCGACTTGACCTTGGTTGTAGCGTGACTCTTTATCACCTTCCCAAGGCGTTCAAACCAAGCTCTAGAAGATTGTTTGAGTCTATACAATGATTTCCTCAATCTGCACACCTTGCTTTTACCACTTTTCTCATCAAATCCTAGTGGTAGATCCATAAAGACTTTCTCCTCTAGGTCTCCATTTAAGAAGACATTATTTACATCTAGTTGATATAAGGGCTAGTTAGAGTGAGCTGCTAAAGAGAGTAACACACGGATTGACTTTATCTTGGCTACAGGAGCAAATGTTTCCTGGTAGTCAATTCCATATGTTTAAGTGAACCCATTTGCCATAAATCTTACTTTGTAACTTTCTATACTTCTATCAGCTTTGAATTTTACTGTCAATACCTATTTACAGCCAACAATCTTCTTCCCCTCCGATAGGTTACCAATTTCCCAAGTGCCATTAGCAATTAATGCATCTATCTCTTTTTGAACAGTCAATCTCTATTTTGGGTAATCTAGCGCTTACTGAATGATTCTTGGAATAAACATATGATAAACATTTGAAGTAAAGAGTATGGGAAAGTCTATGATAGGATAGATAGTTGGAAATAGGATGTTTGGTACAGGTTCTAACTCATTTTCTAAAGGCGATGAGCAAGTCAAGATCAGAAGAATTATCAAAACAAGGATTTGGAGGAGAAGAAGAACTACTTAGAGTATGTGAAGGACGACCAACTTGTGCAGGTGATGATGATTGGCCTTGTTTTGGATTTGAAGAAAAAGCTCTATTATTCTGATGATCTCTTCTTTTGGTATAAACACGAAGCTCAAATGAGGAAATATTTTATAGTACTTCTCCCCCTGTTTGTGAATCAGGTATACCTTGTATGGGTAGACTAAAATTTCCATTATTTTAGCTAATTAAAGTACCAGTTTCTTGACCCTTTAAAGAGTGGATGTCAATGTTAAGGAAAACATTTGGAAGAGGCTTAGAGATTTGCCAGAACTCATCTTCAGTTTCCTTTTTCTCCCCCTGAAGATAGTTATGGAAAAAAGAATGATGATTTTCAATAAAAACAACATCTATATTGATATGAATTTTTCTGATCAGAGGGTTAAAACATTTGTACCCTTTTTTATTAGAAGCATAGCAAAGAAAAACACATTTTTCTGCCCTAGGATCAAGCTTGGATCGAAGATTGATTAATATATGAACAAAAACAGTGCATCCAAACACTTTTAGTGGCAGGTTTGATATTATCCGTCAAGTAGAAAACATTTTTTTTAGGCACTCTAAAAGAGTGATGTATTTTAAAACTCGAGTAGGCATCATATTAATGAGATAACAGACAATTAAAATAGCATTACCCCATAAATATTTAGGAACTTACATTAAATAGAGCCCATGCAACCTCTAACAAGTGGCGATTTTTTTTCTCAGCAATGACATTTTCTTGTGGGGTGTCACGACAAGTAAATTGATGTTGAATACTTTTTGTTGAAAGAAACATTTCTAACCATTTGTTAAAATATTCAGTACCATTATCGGTTCTAAGTATACTGATTTTTTTTTTTGGAATTGAGTTTCAACCATATTATAAAAATTTTGAAATTTTTTTGCAACTTTAGATTTGTCACTCAACAAGTACACCTAACACAAACGTGTATGATCATAAATAAATGTAACATACCATTTTTTACTAGAATTATAGTAATTTTTGAGTAACCTCAAACATCACTATGAATTAAATAAAAAGGTTTGAAAGAATGATAAACTTTTGATTTATAGTTGTTTGGGTGACTTTTAGATGTGTGGCAAACATTACAATAAAGAGAATTGCAATCCAGATTTTTAAATAAGCTAGGAAACAAATGTCTTAAATAGAAAAAACTAGGATGTTCTAGTCTTAGATGCCAAAACATTATTTGTTCACGAACATAAACAAAACTAGCACTACTACTCAAACCCTGACATTGTTTATTGTTGAATAAAGTCTTATCGAAGTAATAGAGTCCATCAATCCTCTTAGCACTGCTAATCATCCTCCCCTAGAGTTAGTCTTGAAATTCACAATGGGAATAAAAGAAAATGACATGATAATTAGAATTCCATGAGAGTTTACTAACAAATAGCATGTTACAAGTAAGTTTAGGGACATGAAAGACATATTTAAGTTCTATTTTTTCAAAGATTTGGATAGTATATGTTCCAGCAATGGATGAAAAACTTTTTCCTGCAAATTTAATCTTTTTATTACCAAAACAAAGAGAATAAGATTAAAACAATTATGATGTATTAGTCATATAATCAGATGCACCAAAATCAATGATCCATGGTACAAAATTTAAGCAACAAGAGTAGGCACTAGAGTCATCACCTGTTTAGGCCAATGAACTAGTAGGAAGACCAAAGGTAGAAGTAGATTTCTTCATTTAAAGAAGATGATCCACCTGCTTAGCACTTAGGAAATTAGTTTCATTGGCTTTAGGAACTGTCTGGTTGCTGTCAGATGGTCTAAATTTGTTGCTCTTCCAGTTTGCTGGCTTTCCATAGAGTTTCCAACAATTTTCTTGAGTGTGGTGTAGCTTATTGTAGTAATCACACTATACTTAAGGCTTATCTTCCAATCTCCTTTTATTAGAATAAGGTCGTTGTGCAGAAATATTAACAGTTATTGGCAACAACTAGAGCAGACCTTTTCACAGTCTCGTCCTCCTTTTTCTTAATCATTACAATCATTCGATAATCTTCTCGTCGTACTTAAAAAAATACTACCCCAAGTGGGGACATAGGTTGTCTCCCTAGAATTCTTCCCCTTACTTCATTAAATTCACCATTAAATCCAATCAAGAATTTAAAAATTATTGCATTCTCCACCATATTCTTATTGTGATTACAATTAGAAGGATTCTTCCATTCATAATCATTGAAATAATCCAGATCTTGCCATTGGCCCTTAAGAATATTGAAATACTTTGTTACAATGCCTTCTCCTTGATAAGTGTTGATAATTTTATGCTACAGTTCATAAATCTGAGAGTAATTCCTAAAGTTGAAGTACATTTGACTCGCATTGTCCCAGAGTTCCTTTGCAAACCATTCATAATCATTGAAATAATCCAGATCTTGCCATTGGCCCTTAAGAATATTGAAATACTTTGTTACACTGCCTTCTCCTTGATAAGTGTTGATAATTTTCTGCTACAGTTCATAAATCTGAGAGTAATTCCTAAGGTTGAAGTACATTTGACTCACATTGTCCCAGAGTTCCTTTGCAGTAGAATAACACATGTAATTAGCGTTAATCTCTTCATCCATAGCATTCACGAGCCATGCAATCACATGGAATTTTTAGCATCCCATATAGCATAAGATAGGTTTGTCTTCTCGGGCTCCTTAGCTTTACCAGTCAAGTATCCTATCTTCCCTCTTCCACGAATGTACATCCTGACAAATTGTGACCACCGCAGGAAGTTGACTTCATTCAATCGTATATTGGTAATTTGGACAGAGTAAGGTTCAGAATGAGTAGATCCTGGTTCAAGTTTGGTTTCGGGTTTAGTTGTGTTTGGAGTTTCAGTCATGGCTATAGCGACAAAAGAAAAGGGCAGAGTTGAACAGGGAAGAAAACCCTATTGAGATTAGGGTCATATTAGAGCCGCTAAGGGAAACTAGGGTTTACACAAGGCCAAGAGTCGAACCTGACTCTGGTACTATTTAGAATGAGATAGTTTCTTATGGGAATAATTCTCATTAATCATAACATAGATATAGATATGTATAAATAGATGTACAGTAGAATAATGGAAGAAAAAACCAAAGAAGGAAAGAACAAAATATACTAACTTCTAAGGAAACTAAATATTCTAAGATATTTACATATTTACAGCCGATATTCTCTTAGAAAAATAGGAAAGTTGACTAAACAATTTTGAAACTTTCCAACATTGGCCTCGGAATTATGTAATATTCTACCACAAAGATACACAATTCAGCCCACAAATGTTGCATATTAGCAACATAGAGTCAAAACTCAGAACCAAACGACACTGGGTATATATCAAGTTCATATGTTCTACAATTTCACAAAAATACATTTACACTAAAGCTGGAGAAAAGGAAATCGAGAACAAGAATTTGTAATGGTTTGACAACAAGGATTTATATGTGAAAAAGCTCATTTATTCTACAAAAGCATCAATTTCATTTCTGAGATGTATGTAAGAAATGATTGGTACAACATGTTTTTTGATGTCGTACGGCATTTCACCATCAAAACCAATGTCTTAACTTTTCTAGTACATTCTGTATAGAAACTGACAACCACAATTTCAGATTATCAATTTAGTGGCAGGTGATTTTGCATCTTCTTTCACAGCTTCTCCTGGCACAACATATAAATGAAAGCAATTAGAGGGAAAACAATCTGTTTAATGATTATTACAAACATAAATATATAAGGATGTCGACATTGTTTGTTCATTCTGTGCAAATCTATCTTGAAGGTTACGTGCCTTGGATGCCAAATTTTATTGCAGAACATAAACATCATAGTATTTTGGAAACATGTTCGATAGAAGTTGAGGGCGTGTAAGGGAGTATTTTTTACACCACCAAAAGTTCTTTCAAATAGCTGAAGTAAGTTTATGCCTAGTTTGTAATGTTACAGTGAATTAGACATAACACTGTTTATGGGTCCAGAGTTATTTTCAGCAAAATAGATAGGACTACGACACATTGATCTGTACGGTAGGGTTCCCTAACTCTACTGGGAAAATGCAACGGAAACTTGTGAATTACAATGAAAAACTTGAATATTGTAATGAAAGAGCCCAACTCTACTTGGAAAATGTAACGGAAACTAGTCAATTACAATGGAAAACTTGGCTACTGTAACGAAAGAGTTAAAATTACAACCGAAGAATTGGGGGAGCTATATGGTAGAGCTGGATGGTATCATAACATGACCCTGGAGAAACATCTTCATATGCAACTTCTAACGTGCTTAGTTGCTTATGCAAAGATTACTTTCATCCAAAATTTTCCGACAAAAACACTCTCAAACAAATAAGAGTAAATCCATTACTGAATTGACATACGCACCAAGGCCATGAACGCCGCAAAATTCAAGTCTCTTACCAATTTTATTTCCACGAGAGACATCAGATTAGACAGTAAAACATAGTATTTTCTGTTTTTGTTTACATTTTTAGAAATATTCATATTTAAACCCCACTACCCAACACAGAAAACAGCATTCCTTCTATACTAACTTCAACAATTTCAAAAGCGGTAATTCGTCTATCACATTCTAACATAGGTATTTCCATTTCACAACATTGATGAAAATCAAATACGGTGTCGTATTTAATTAGTAAGAAAAAACCATTAATGCAATAAAATTACCAGCTGGAGGCGTCGGGGCTTCGCCGTAGATGGACTTAAGTCTAGCGAGAGGAACCAAGGCGGACTCCATGGCGGCGGCTTCTGCGTAGAGTTTTTGTTTCCAGTCCCACATGCTCTTCTTCATGGCTTTGTTAGATTTGACGAGCGATTCCTTTTCCGATTCTAAAGCTTCTATCTCATTCTGCTGCTTCATCGATCTCAAGGTTAAGGCTGCGAAAGACGCAAACAGGCAAGTGTGGACCACGGCGTTGTTGTTAACGGCTTTTACGGCTGCGTCGGCTAGCTTGTTCACGAACTCCATTGCTGGGTTTTGGAGGTTTCTGGGAAGGAGGTTTTAGAAAAAGAGAAATTTTGCTGTGTGGAAGAAGAAGAAGAATGTAGGATTGGTATACGGGGCTGGAGCCCAATTGGATACGTAATGGGCCCTTATTTTGGGCCATGAGTCGGGCTTTTTGTGCTCTCATTTTAGAGTACTCTAAGTGACCCTATTTTTTTATAAAAAGCCCCAATCACCTTGTGTTTATTTCATTTCTAATTACGTTTTTACCTCCCTCGAATTTGGAATGTACTGTAAGAGCAAATCGGGTGAGGGGACTTTTAGCATTACACTATGATTAATTGAGTACCGTTCGATCAAATATCAGAACCCCTGGTCAAATTCAATATTCAATTTATTGGGATAATAATATCTGGTCCGTAAAATTATTTTGTATTAAACAATAGGTCCTTGCATTCTTGCAATGACTGAAATAAGTTAAACTTGAACGCCCTACCCACTAGTGATCAAATTCAATATTCATGGCACAGATTAAGGCCAATGTTGGGCCTTGAGTCCATTAGATAATACAATACTAAAGCTTTAGTCACGAACAAATATTTTAAGTACCGTATAAAATTTGAGACTTTTTATAGAATATTCCATTCAATCACTATTTAAGTACCGTATAAAAATAACGCAGTAAGTATTTTAGTAAGATTTGAAATCTCGAGACATTTTATATAATATTTCATTCAATCACTATTTTTATTAAAAAAGAAGGTCTAAAATGTTATATAAAATTTTGAGACTTCTTAATAGTAGTTATTTTTTATCGTTGAAATATTCAAGCTTCATAGATTTTTATGAAGATAAGGGAGAATCTTTGGCTTGGTGGTTGAATAAAAAGTCTATAAAAAGTAAATAGAGATAAGACACAATGAATTTTAGTTACCGAATTATTGTCATTTTTTTCTCTCAAAACTTTTACTAAAAAAAACTCTAATTTAAATATAAGATAATTTTTTTTGAATCACCAGTTTTACCTACAATATTCTTTATGATTTAAGGTGACACAGTAATTTAATAAATAAAGAAGATATTTTTGATGCACAGAATTTTAAAGAAAATTTTATTACATCAACAAAATAAATAAATTTTTGGTCCCAAAATTATTTTTAATTTAATCTAATTGTTTTTAGTTAATTTTGATTAATAAAAACAATAAATTGGACCAAAATACTACTATTATTTCTTTTATTTTAATTTATACTTGAAATAAATAAATTTTGTCAAATTATCAAATTTATTTTTCAATCAATTATCGAGATTTATAAGTAAATTTTAAAAAATTTCAGTAAAATGAGTATTGTCGTTTAAACGAGTACTTTTTTTTGAATCAAAGTTAAATAAATATAATTAAAATTAAATAAAATTGTTAAGATGGATTAAAATTGGGACATTTCACAAAAGAAAACCGTCAAAATTTGTAATACCGCCATACATCGGAATTGGTAGTTATAGTGTAGACAGATACGCATTATCTTATTTGTGAGAACATAAAAGCACAGGGACTAGGATGTTATTACGCAATCTTCATTAATCCATTCTTCTTAAACACGAAGCACAGTTCGCGCGTTATGTACACACGCACAGAGGGCGGGATTCTCCCCGCTTAAACCGCAGTCCCTCTTCGCTCTCTTAATCTTTCTTTTTCTCTCCGCTTCTTTGCAAATGCAGCAGAAAATCAGACGCTACCAAAACTCAGTCGCTAAACCACTAAAATCTTAAATCTAGGGTTTTCTCATTTCTTCACTGCAAGAAGATTCTTCAATGGACGAGTCACCGTTGAAACTCGTCTCGGAAATAGGCTCCAAACTCGCCAAACTCACTCTCACTCGCTTCAACAAAGGTCTCTTCCTCGATTCGCTCAAAGTAAGCCGTTCTTCTTTTTCTTTTTCGTAGTTTGTACATGAATTTCTTGAAACTAAAAGGCGAGTTCTGCATCATTTTCCGAAGTTGTTTAGCTATATGCTCACACTGTATCTTGATAATAGCGTAGAACTCGGAGAAGTACATGAAAATCGTCGTTTCACTTCTTAAATCTCATTTATTCGAAATTACTGGATATAAGTTTTAATTCGTAAGCCGTTCTTCTTTTTCTCTTTCTTTCAAAGTTTGTACATGAACTTCTTGAAATCAAAAGTCATTTTCCGAAGTTGTTTTCCTATATGCTTTGTACTGTATCTTGAAAATATCGTAGAATTCGGAGGACATGAAAATCTTGGTTTTCTGCTCAAATCTCATTTATTCGAAAGTACCAGATATAAATTTTAAATCGTTTTTTAGTTTTTGAAAAAAATGAATTTCGCGTTTTCTAAATCTTGGCTTTCAAATATAGTACGGATAACATTTTCTATCTCATTTTGAATTGGTTCATAGAAAATGATTTGAGGGACTGTAGCAAATGGCTTCCAATTGTGTTCTAATTTTGTTAAATTGTGCTCGATTAAGATAGTATGTTGTGCAGGATTAATAAATCATAATCGAAGTTTGTACTGCCTGTTGTTCGTAGGAGCTTAGCGTTTAAGTTATGCATATCTTGTTGCTAGAAAATTGTGGCATAATTTGTTTCTGATGCCTGTAATGTCTTCTTTGCAGCAAGCTGAAAGTGCTTTGTCAAAAATTGAACAGCCTCAATCACTTGAAGCTTCCAATAAGGTGGAAGCTGTCAAGAAGTTAGAAGCTGCCACAAAGCCTCTGAGGAAATCTATCATTAAGCATGGCCTGCTTAATCAAAATGATAAAGATGTTAGACTCTCTGTGGCTACCTGTGTCATTGAAATTTTTCGAATTCTGGCACCCGAACCGCCCTTTGAAGACAAATATCTTAGGGTACAAAATTTTTTAAGCATGAATGTATTGTGTTCATGCTTCTACTTAAGTGCCTGAGTTATTTTTCTATCCATGTGTATCTCTGCAACTTACTTGAATTTTTTCATTTCAGGGAGTTTTTGAACTTACTGTCAGTTTGTTTAAGGAGCTAGGTAATACTGGATGCCCATTCTTTTCAAAGAGGGTTAAGATACTAGAGATCGTTGCTCAATGTAAATGTTTCGTCATAATGCTGGACATCGACTGCAATGATTTAGTTCTCCAAATGTTTAATAATTTTTTCTCTGTTGTGAGGTCAATTCTTTTCTCTTTCTTTATTTTTAGTATCTAACTTTCCTTTTTTTCTTTTTGTTACTTCATGCTTGTTATATCAGCCACCATTTTGTTACTACCTTTTGTTAAGTTGATCTCATTCATGTTGATGTGTTAAATAACAAAAAAAAAAAAAAAGATAAGAAAAAAGAAAATACTTTAGATAAACAAATTAAAAAATTAGAATGATAGGCCTCTTGCCCTTCAACCACCGTTGAATCATGGATGTAATGGTTTATATGATTTTTAGACAAAGGGAGTGATTTGTATTGGATTGAAAGATCTCAATTTAAAAAGATAATCTCACTTTTGGTTTTGCTTAGCCATGCACACTTAAGTAATCTAAACTTGATAGATATCACCATTATCACCAGCTGTTATATGATCATAGAAGAACCTGCTTGATGCAAATTCTTACGGATATCCTCTTTCCTTAAGTTGATACCTAGAACCCACTAATCCTGATATTTCAGTAAGATAATCCTATCTGACGAGAGCCTTCACTGAAATCATTAAATATTTCAGTTTAAGCGTTCAATGGAATACTCATATTTTCTTTATTTAATTTTAATCTTTTACTTTTAGTTGTCACTTTTCTTTGTGTAGGTATCTTATCTGGTTATATTGAAATTCAATATGGGTGATGTGTTCAAATAACTTCGTTAGTTTCATTTATTTGTTTGATTTATAATGATAGTGATGACCATGTATTTCAGGCTCTTCAGTGAACCTCATCTATCAAGTTTGATTAATCATATATTGTCCATAATGACACATATTTTAAATGAGGAAGCTTCTCAGCCTCTTTTGGAAGCAGTTCTGCGAAATCTTGTAAAGCATGAAAAGGTACTGGTGGAAATTGTTTCTATGACCTTATGCAATTACTCATGAAAAATTAGTAAAAGATGTGCTTGTAGTCTAGGAACTTATGTTCAGCTATATTGTGATCGTTAGTTCGTTCAACTTTGAAAGATGAAATATGTTCTTTAGTAAGATCTTATTATAAAATGTTCAACAACATTGTGCATGTGCAAGAGCAAACTGAGCTTTTTTTTTTATCCAATTTTCTTTTTGTGTTGCTTTTCTTTGAGCATTTTGCAGCTTGGTGATATGTGCTAGTGGGAGTATTTAATGCATCAGTGTCAAGGGAGAATGCTCTATTTTTTGGTTGGTCTGAAATTAGTATATTCTTATTGTTTTTTGTATCCATTACAGGATGCACCTTCTGCTGCTTCTCAGCTTGCTGTTTCTGTTATCCAAAGATGTGCAGAAAAGCTTGAGCCCTTTGTTTGTGGGTTCTTAACATCATGTATTGTGGACAGAGATAGTGTAGAGAGTGATCTCAAAGAATTCTACCATGAAATTATTTTAAAAATTTTTCAATGTTCTCCTCAGATGCTTCTTGCTGTCATCCCAACCTTGATCCAAGAATTACTGGTATTGGGTTTTCAATTTTTTTATTTGTATCATTAATTAGTACAGAATGAGCATTTTGGGTATCATGTTACTGCTTTTTAAACGAGTGTTTTTGTGCTCTTCTTCCTATACTTTGATGTATATGTTCATTAACACATTGAATTTATATTTAGATTGATCAGGTTGATGTCCGAATAAAAGCCGTTAATTTAATTGGAAAACTCTTTGCACTACCACAAAACTGTCTCGCTGAAAGATATCCTGAGCTTTTAGTAGAGTTTTTGAAAAGGTTCTCCGATAAATCTGCTGAAGTTAGATTAAATGCTGTTCAATGTGCTAAAACTTGCTACTTAGCCAATCCATTTAGGAAAGAATCCCTTGAAGTTCTCAGTAAGCTATTCGGCACTCTTCTTTATTCTCTTAATGCATCATTTTCCTAATTCCAGAATCTTGGATATCTAATCTACACATCTCCTATGTTTATAACTTGTCAGCAGCTGCCCTTGAAAGTCGTCTGTTAGACTTTGATGATAGAGTGAGAACAGAGGCTGTGATTGTTGCATGTGATCTTGCCAGGTCACACCCGAAATTTGTTCCAGCAAAACTAATATCTGAAGCTACTGAAAGACTACGGGATAAGAAGGTGACTTGCTATAGAAAATTCTGGTTATACTAATAGAAAATTAGGATGTCTGACCCTCAATTATTGTTTTCTTATGAAGATATCTGTTAGAAAGAAGGCTCTGCAAAAGTTGCTGGAAGTATATCGAGATTATAGTAAAAAGTGTAGTGAAGACCAGATGACAATATGTGATCATTTTGAACAAATTCCTTGTAAAATCTTGATGCTTTGCTATGATAAAGATTGTAAGGAGTTCAGGTTTGCTAAGTACACCTAAAGCTTATTATATCATAACCAGTTTTTATTATGTCAATTATATCTATTATTCAAATATTTCAGGTCTCAAAACATTGAGCGAATTCTTGTGGAGGATTTGTTTCGTGTTCTTGAAATTGAGGAGAGTACAAGGCATTGGGTGCATTTGTTTTCTCTTTTCACCCCTCTTCATGTGAAGGCACTGCACTCTATTTTATCTCAGAAACAAAGGTATTGTTACAGAATAATTGCCACAGTTTGGCTGAAAAATGCTGTTCTCTTACCACTTACGAATATTTTCAGGTTACGAACTGAAATGCGGTTATATTTGTCTCTACGAAAGAAAGAGAAGGTATGCATAGTGTTTACAATTGGAAAAACTCCACATGCATGATGCTACTGTCATTGCTTCTAGCCCTAGTACTGTTAACAACTGTTGGCGAACTGAATTCAGTACTGATGTTTGTACTGATAAAAGCATGTCCGAACAGTAACCACAACCATATATATCGAAGTGTTGGCATGCAAAGCATAGAGGTGATCAAATATTACCTGCAAGAGTTGGCTTTCTTTTTGTACCTACCAAAGATTTCTTTCTCAATAAATAATAGGACTTTCCAGGATGTTATTCGTGGTAAATGTGTTTTTTTTTTCTTTCTTTGATATTTGTCCTAAATATGCTGTTAAAGAATGAATATTTCTTGTTTGAACCGGTGATGTTTGTCAGTGTGTTACAAGCTTGCAGCTTTTTGGGTTTTAGTTTAGTATTTTGATTAGTGAAGCATGATAAATATGTATTGCAGGAGAATTGCCCCGAAGAAACACAGAAAAAAATGAAAATTTTATTTATGAAAATGTCAGCTTCCTTTCCCGATCCTCCTAAAGCAGAGGAGTGCTTTCAGAGATTGAACAAGATGAAGGATAATAAAATTTTCAACGTGTTGGAGGAATTATTGAATGACCTGACAATAAAAAATGGCAAGATTTCCAGAGTACGTTTTCTACTTGTTCCATTTTTTAGCTTAATTGAAAGAACTGTGTACCACTTGCATTCAGATATTGTTTCATTGCCAGAGTATATTAAGTTTTGTAATACTAAAAATTGCATGCTTTCCAGAAATGTTCTCAGGCTTATATTTGGAATTTTCCATATAGCAAATTTTAATTTTGTAAATTATGAATCTGAACAAATTTTTTTTGGTATTCTCATTAATAGAATTAACTACGATGATTGGAAATTGAAACACTTTTTCAAGTTACACTGGGAAACTTGGTTTTTGAGAAGTTTGAATAGATGCACCGGGAGCGTATATTTCTTTCTTTTTTTTTCCTTTTCTTTTTATAAATAGAGAAATGCATGGTAGGAAAGAGAGCACCTGGGTTTCTCATGCCTGCGTGGTTATGATAGGATCTGCAGGAATAATAGCACTGTGTTGCAATATAAAAAAGTCCATTGGACAAACACATTTGATCTGTCGTCTAAGCATAATAAAAGCAGATTGTGAAAACCATTTCCTTTGTGTCATGTTTCGATGTTGGGCCTTATTTGGGACACTTGTTATGAGTGTCAGGACAACTGAAATAAAAAAAAAAAATAGGTCTATGAGAAGCCTGGGACTGATTTGAATTAGTTCAAGGTTAGACATTTTTTTTTCGATAAGAAAGAATAGACATTATCTAATTGTTCTGTTGTTTTTCATTCGCTCTAGCTCTTTGCATTTATGGTTTGGAGTGACGACATATCTGATTATTTGGTTGCTTGCCATTTTATTATTTTTGATTTGGTTGGAAGTTGTTTCATGTTGATAGGGGTGACATTGAGTTTGGTTTAATTATTCTAAATGTAGTTTAAACTAGATTTTATAAACTAGGGGTATCTTTTTCTGTTCATGATTTTTTGTCCTTTGTATTTTATAAACTAGATAAATGAATTTAATTTAAATATTTATGACTATTTGTAATATTTATCCTCCATTTGTTTTCCATTCATCTTAAATTTGGGCTATTCTCTGCTTTAATTTTATGATTCTTCTTTTCCAGGATAAATTTCTGAGATTGATAGGAAATAAGCATCCAGAATTTGAATTTTTACAGTTGCTCTCCTCAAAATGCTTGTATATATTTGATTCAGAGCATGTCCGCTGTATTGTGGATGGTCTTTCCGGCAATAGATTTGAAGATAACTATTTTGAGGCTTCTTCTACCAAACTTCTTTTGGTAAGAACAATCACTGGACTTAATGTGTTTTTATTTTCCATTGTCTGAAATGGCATCAAAATTTTTTGTTCTAACCTGGGATCTAACAATTAGGAAAAATGCCGAAGGCATGACCTAACCAAATTAGTCAGAGAACTCATCTGCATTCTATACAGTGTCACAGATCATGAGAGAGGAATAAACTAACTGAAAGTGGAAAAAAGATAAACTAATTGAGTTTCAGATATTGTTAACCTTCTATATTGGTGATTTTAAAATACATTATAACTTCTTAAAGAAAAGAAGTGATTTTTGAGACTTTAATTTTAAACTATTATGTGGTAAAAGTAGTATACAAAATGAACATGCTAGACTGCAGAAGAGTGTTGGCTGTTGTTGGATGGTTTTGTAGTAGGCATGTTTCTTTGGCATGGTATGTATCCCAATTCCCAAGCTTGAAGTTTTCAGTTTTTATAAGGCTCAAACCTTTGGGTCTGTGAGTCTCTGGTTGTATAGCAGTGTGAGCCTGAGCATTAGGTATTTGATTTGCTTTGTTTGAAAGTATGTCCAGAACTTTTTACTGCATTTTGCATTGACTCAATTATACCATGTTCATGCTGCTGATTGCAAAACCGTTGAAAGTAGAGGTAGTTTGTCAGATGAGGGGGAAAATTTTAATTTCCACTATTTATCAGAAGAACAAGCATTAAAAAAAATGTATTTTCTTTAACTTTTTATTTGAGGGAAGAGTGTGAAAGAAAGAAGGAACCAGAGTTTGAATGAAGCAGCAGTCATTTGACATAGCATGCTTCTCGGAGGGTCAGCATTTGATGTTGTAATAATGATGATATTTCAATTTGCATGAAAATAAACTTGCTCAGTTAGATATTGTATATTTTGATAATTCTAACTATTAATGGCATTACACCTGATGTAGGCTATTATCAGCGTTTTTCCTTTGCTATTGAGAGGTTCAGAACTGCAGTTTCAAAAGTTGTTAGAGGGGAATGACATGATTAATGATAAGCTGATCGAAGTTTTGGCAAAAGCTGGTACTCATATTTCTTTTAAATTTAGGTAACTTCTGGAGTCTTTTTGGTTGTGGACACTGAACTTCAGTTTTTTATTAGAATAGTGTGTCGTGAAGTAAGACTATGAATAACTTAGTTTGGTATGCGTTCTCTCTTATGCTTTTTTTTTTTTTGGTTTAAGACATGGCTTGAATGGATTATGGTTAATCTTTCTGGACCTTGGGAATTGGTTGTTGGATCTTAGAAGAACCATTTAAGTTAGTTTCATTGTTTTTTCTCTTCTAGAAAGTTCTTTTTATTGAAAAAAGGTTTGATCCTATTGCTAATGTTTCTTCTTGGTTGAATTTTTTAAACATCCATATTGATGGTGAATGTGTTTGGGAGGTGTTGTATCATTAAATTTAACTTTCTTGCATCCCTTGAATCACCCTGTCCTTGGTACAGGCTGGATTTGATCTCAGCTCCTTGGTATGGCACTGATAAATTTTAAATGATAAGCTGGCTGTTCTTTTAAAGACTATGTTATCAATGTCAATAATAAAATGAACATTTCATAAGAAAATCATTTTTTTTTCCAAATCTTGACGACAGAAAATTTTGAACTGCTATGTTCATGGTTTTATTATGTCTGTTATTGCAGGCTTCCAAATCTTCCTTAGCTGTTGAGTTTAAACTCGCTTTGCTTTTTCTTTTTCTTTTTAATGTTTTTTTTTGTCATGACCATGCATTTATTCTGTTTATCCGTGTAGTGATATTTACCCTTCATTGGAGAGGTTGTGTCTTGAGGGAACTCGTGCTCAGTCGAAATCTGCTGTTTCTGCAATAGCTTCATTAAGTGGTGCTTCTGAGCAATTTGTTTTCACAGAATTATGCAAGGTGTATTTTATCAACTTCTTTAATATTAACAACTGTTGGATATTGTTTTTATCTATATGTTTTTTACTCGCACGTAAAAATCATGCCATGCTTTATTTTTTCTTGTGATATATTTAATGCAATTTCTCTTGAAAGTTTAGTCATGGTTTTATATAATGCATACTACTAAGGGTCCGTTTGGAAGTGCTAATGCATAATCGCTTATGTAGCACTTTTTCTTTAGCACTTTCTAGAAAAAAAAAATAGTAAAATACTTAATGTTACATGTAAAGCATTTTAAGTGCTATATTAATTAGTATGTAATTATGTACTAATTTATAAATCACTTCTAGTACTAAGCTTGTGTGTTCTACTCCGCTTAGCCTTTATTTTCTGAATCAGTAGCTTATGTGGGACATCTAAGAATATTGCTGCTCTTGCGACAGCATTACTAACATCATTTCAACAATAATGTTGTTACAAAAGTGTACAAGTCTCTCATTCTTAGTATATTTCTAAATGATGTCTGTTCCTAGTTGCTGATGTTTCAAGTACTTTGGATATGCATGTTTGAAGTGATAATCCAACTTGGTTTCTGTCTTTCTTCAGGGACTTGTGGATTCTCTACATAGTGGGAGGAACATTCCAACTGTGTTGCAATCCTTGGGCTGCATTGCTCAATACTCTGTTTCGACTTTTGAATCTCAAAATGAAGACATCACCCCTTACATAAATAAAAATATTATACAGGTATTTTTTGTTAACTATATTAAATTTCTGCTTATATGTTTTGAGTTTTAATACTGTGGATGGAGACATTCTTGTGTGTTTCATATGCTTGTGGATAATTGTTAAATGAGTAATCTGAATTATATCTGTGCAGGTGGAGCCGTTTGCTTCATGTGATGAGACTTCTGGGTGTGGTACTTTTTGTAAATTAAGGGTGAGTTTTGAGTAACAAATACTCAATCTTTGACTAATAGTTTAAGTTTATTTTAATCATGATGATTTCTTTTAGTCTAGAGGTTGATCATGCTATCAAGTTTATGGCTAGAAAATAGCCAATAAAACAATAGCAATATTACAGGAACATGTATGTTCAAGCAAGACTAAATTTGTTGCGAGAAGAAAAGAGGTAGATTAACAATGAGAGCTAAACAATATCTTAGTCACTTTATGACAATGAAAGCTAAACTATGGAAGCCTTTTTTCTTTTAAGCTGTTCAGTTTGTACAGTATAGATCGTCTTCATATTTATGTAGGTTGTTGTTCCTAGTTTTTGTGGATGGCTGGTTTATCTCTTTGTAATTCTCTTTCATTAAGTTTTTGGTCTCTTGTCTATATATGTTATATATAATATAAGAAAATAAAGGTGACAATTGCTGCTATTGGATTTCGTGGAGTTGAGATTAATGCCAAATTGATTTTGTTGACATCCTATGCCATAACCATTATGCTCTAATTTTTGGCCAGGTCTTTGCCAGTATGCCACAGGGTCTTTGGCTGTAATTAAAAAGTAAAACTATGACAGTTTAGGTTTTCATGATTTGAGGGAGAATTTGTTCTTGGACTAGAAAGATATGGGTCTAAATGAAGGCTTAAATTAATGTATTAGGCAGGGCTTTTAAAGTTTATTTTTAACTAATTATATAGATGAGACCTGCACCTTTAAACTACACAAACTGGAACTTGTGAAGAATATTTTATTTTTGAATTTATACTGATTGATCTAAATTTTCACATGTAATAGCTGTTGTAGAATTCAAGTTGCAAATTGATGGGTAATAACCCTGGATGTGAAATTGTGAATAAACTGTACATTTTTCTAGTGTATCTGCACATATGTTCTTTGATAAATGTGATTGAGGTGATGGTTTTCATATAGTATTTTGGACTGTCATATGTTGGACTGTTATGTGCATTGATTTTTGGGAGATATAAATGCATAGCTGATGCTTAATCCTGTTATACATGGAACTTTGGGGGATAAATATGCCTAGTTAATGGTTAGTAATAACAAAATACTTTCTGATGTAAAAAGAGAACATTGTTGTTGATCATCGGTCTATTGTTGTTGCTGTTGTTGGACCAGCTTTGTTTTAAGCTGGAATGCTATGAAATTGGGATTCTGTCATAATGAAAATCAAAAGTTTTAACCCAGAAAATTTTGGGTGCAGTCTCTAAAGTAATGTTGAAAATAGAAATAACAGTTTTTTGCTGCTAACAAGTCATAACATCACCAAAGGTAACTTTTGTTATGATCATTCTCATTTTATTTCTTGTACTTTGCAGATTTATGGTCTTAAAACACTAGTCAAGAGTTTTTTGCCGCATCGAGGATCTCAGGTCAAACGTAAAATAAATGAATTGCTAGATATTTTGTCAAAGATGCTGCAGAAGGCTGATGCTTTCAATGGTCTCATATCGCGGTATGGAATTTTAAAATTTTTGGGGATTTTAGGTGCTTTAACTTTTGCCCCTATATAATTGCTTTGAAACATCTTTAACTTGGTAATTATTGATTATAACTGACGTTCTATACATATTCTGATGTTTATTAAGCACCAAAACTGAGTTTCATAAGGCTTAAATTAATTTGAAAAAGGAACTTTGATGGGATGCTACTTGAAGCTTTAAAACATGAATGGTCTAGCTTTCAGGAGTATTTTTTTCTGAAATAGTAATTATTATCTTATTAAGTTAGGACAAACTGATGAATATTTATTGTTTAAACTTGCTATTATGCGAATGCGGAACTGGGAATCGAGTCATTGCCATATTATAGTTATTAATTTATACAACTAGATATTTTTTAAATCAACACATCTTTGTGAGTATGATGGTTACAATTACTCCCTTGTGTGATTCGGGTTTGGTATTTTGTTATTAAGTGTCTTTGTCTTTGTCAGTTGTTGCATTATTCTGATGCTTCTTGCTTCATTTGTTGTCTAATATAAACATATGGCTATTATTGTATTTTTGTCTACTCAAGCTTGCTGGAATTTGAGGCATGGATGAGATATGACAGTGAAATAGTATTGTCTTTTCACATTGTAGCACATTCAGGAGGGTAGAAACTTGAAAGGCTCAGTAAGAAATAAAACCTGTGTTTGGACTTTCTTATAAGGAACTTTCAAAATGTTGTTTCTTTTTGGTTAAATATTTAGAGGCTGCTGGCTTCATACGTCGGAATCATATTCTTGATGTTGGCAGTTTCTGTTTATTTTTTAATATTGAAGCTGACTGGTTGTTTTAAAATCTGATTGCATCCTGCTGTGGCTTGGTATTTCATCCTTAGCCAAGTGTTGTGTTATGCTGGACTGGAGTTTGAGTTAGCTTTATGTGTTCTTTCTATGTGCATCATAAGAAGTTAACAGATGGAAATATTTCACATTTATAATACAATTAAATATGTGATGTTTGTGAATTTGAGTTGATTAAAGCATAAAAGAAGGATGTAATAACCACTGTTAAAGATCTTGACTGTGGTTTTGGCTGGGATGCAGAGGAGAATAAAAATCAGATCTTTGAGCTTCTCCATTGTGATTTTGATTGCATTATTTTACAATAATTAAGAGCATCTTTGATGCTTATCAAAAGAAAGATGAAAATTGCAGTATAAAAAGACAAGGATGCACACCTTTGAGAACGCCTCATAGTTATGTCGCATTAGCTTTTTTTTTTTTTTTTTATAAGACTTGTTGAATTATTAGTGGAATTTTTTTAATGCTTATTTGCATTGTAATTATCGTGTTTTGCAGTGAAAGTAATGATGCTCATGTCAGATTAGCAGCTGCAAAATCTGTTCTCCGGCTTTCCAGAAGATGGGACTTGCATATTTCACCAGAGATTTTCTGTTCTACAATTTTGATGGCCAAAGTAAGCAGGTTTAACAGTGTGTGACCAAGAGGCCAGTGGGCCCAGAACAGTTGTATATAACTATCAAATGTTTAGATTTTAAAGGCTTTTATTCTAGCAATTGATTAAATCACCCAGATTGATCATTGCATATGAATTTGTTTGAAAACTTCACATTAGAGATATGTTTTTGGATATGGATTAGACAAAAGTTCAGAGAAAGACATTCTAGTAGGACTAACTTTCTTTAGAACACTAATAGTAGGTTTGACACAAAATTTTGCTTTCATTTCATTTTCCTTTCGTTTCTTCATTGCTCTTGGAAGCTTGTTCTTTTGACTATCAGTGTTCTATTTTCACTTATTGATCTATTCCATTTTATTCTTGGTTGATTGTGTTCATTCCTGTCATGTTCCAGGACACTTCTGCATTTGTACGGAGAGCGTTTCTCGATAAAACACATAAGTGGTTAAAGACACGTGCTATACCTAGTAGATATGCATGTGCTTTTGCATTGGCCGTCTCTGATTGCCAGAAGGATCTGCGAGATGATGTATGTTCATGTCTGTCATCTTTAAAAGTATCATGTATATGATTTCTTTGCAGTTGCTTTTATCAGATTTTGTATGCTGACACTATTCATTTTAGTCCTTAAAATATATGGCTGAATTCATCAAGGATTACAGTAGAGAAGCTCGAATTCGCCAAAATTCTGCAGTGCAAGGGGTATCAATTACTGATTATCCAGCATACATAGTGGTATTCTTGATCCATATTCTTGCACACGATACAGGCTTCCCTCCTGAAGACTGTCAAGATGAAGGGATGATTGCTCAGTTTTTCTGGTATGTGTACTTCTGAAGACCATTAATCTTTTTGGAGTACGGTTTTGCCTAGTTCTGAATGTTAATGCTACTTGGAATATTTCCATCTTGCAGTCCACTTTTTTCATTCTTGCAGGCGTTAGTCAATGCTAGTATTGTTGATGGTGACATGGATCTTGTTAATGATGCCGTGTTATATTTGCTTTCTATTTTTTGTGCTGTTAAAAGAGCCGAGGATGCAGTTGATGCTCACAGAACTCCTGTAATCATTGTGCCTCATATTTCTTTTTCTCTCTTGCTTCTTTGCTCTACATTATGTATTGATTGTGAGGTTCTCTCGTAATGCAGAAGTTGCACATTCTAGCGGACATTGGAATCTCCATTATAAAAGAATTGAATTGTAATGAGATCTCCTCACGTGCCCCTGGACTGATTCTTTTGCCGTCATCATTATATCAACTTAGTCTTGCTAAGAAGAGTGGAGAGGCAAGTTTTCTAGGTGCTATAAAGTTTTGATATGTGAAACATTATACTATGTCTAATTTAGTTTTTCTGTGCAGGTTAATTCAGATTGTCTTTCTCAGTTCTGTTTCGAACAAAGTTTTGTTGAGAGAGTTGTTCATATTTTCAAATCAAATATTTCTCTGGTATGTTTACAGAAGCCTAAATTGATCATATGCTTTATAAGAATATCATCTAAAGAATTTTCTTTATTTTCTCTTCTTTTCTTTTCGGTGGGCATTGATTCTACTTACATTTTAGCCTTCTACAACTCTTTGTAAACGTGGTCAAAAGCGTCAAGAGGATAGCAAAAACTCAGGTGTTAAATACACCGCATCGAACTTGGTAGCATGCAAACAGTTTGATTTGCCATTAACTGAGGTGGTGGAGCCCAGAAATAAAAATGTCAGGCAGGATTCCAGTGTGGGATGTAAAGAAAAGCGGGATCATTCTGCATCTGCGCTGGTAGCTGGACCCAATAAGTGTTTTACTGTGGAGGAGTGCAAAAATGATGCATCCAAAAGTTCAGCCGCAATTCTGGAGAAAGAGCTAAATTCTTCCTGTGATTCTGTAGCTATGGAACTCTCTCTTACTGAATCACAAGTATCATCCCAGAAAATGGAAAGAACTGCTGCTTCTTTCAAAGAAAATATTGGGCCAGTCAGTAGTATTACTGCTGAACCTTCAAGATACTCGAGGGTCAAGTCCAAGGGCCCGTGCAGTGCAAAGGTACATATGTATTATACTGTCGTAATGCACCATGGCACTGCTTGGTCTTTGTCTTTCAGAGTCTTGAGTAACATATTTCTTGAATTGTAAAGGATTTGAGAAGCACGGGGAAAGTTTTATAAAGTTGGAATTTAAAGATAATCCTGCATCTTTGTTGCTATTTGTTATTTTTATTACTATTATTTATGGGACAAAGCATGGGAGTGTTCTGACTTTGAATTTAAATGCATGTAACTTCATTTTTTTTTCAATATTTTAATTGTGAAGATAAAATTGTGAAACTTTATAGACCTGGCCCAAGATATGTGTTTGTAGAAGGGAAATTAAATTGATTTCTATACTCACAATCTTCCATCTAATAATTTGTTGCTGGTTGTGCATCTGTATTCTCAATTTTTGAAAACTAATATTCCTTCTGAAAGACAGGTTATATCTTTTATCCTGCTATTTATTTTTACCACATACGGAAAATATGTGTGTTTTGGCTGACTCATTCTTGCATGAATTCTTTTTATCTTTCTATTTTTCTTGTTCTTGCCCTGACTTACATTAAAACAATGCCTTTCTGAATTTGCAGATCACAAATGATAGTGGAGAGGTTGAATTATTGTGCTTGGATAGCAACAGCGAGGAGACTAATGGTGGTGACTCGTTGTCACAAAGGGTAAGTGTGAAACATCAAGAATCCTTAATTGATTTGCAAATGTGATCTCAAGCATGGGAGTCTGAGGGATCTAGTCCTCTGTTATTATTATTATAGTTAGTAATTACGAATGAAGATCCTTATTTCTTAATTTTGACCGTTTGCATTAGTTGTTTGGGTTCTGAGGGTTGTGTAAAAATTCCAATTTTGCCAAAGCTATCTTTTATTATTGTAGTCTTGCTACCAATTTCACTTGTTTTTAGATCCTAATGATATTATGTTGCTGACGGCTTTGTGCTTTAAGGAGGTTTTGTTGGAAGAGGATTCGAATACCTTACATTTGCGGCATGGGTGAGTTCTTATTAATCTCTGTCTTGAATCTTGGGCATGGTAGTGCTGTTCTTCTTAATTTATTTGCGTAGCTCACCATTCTCGCCCTTTCTCTAACTGTCAACTATGGCTCTTTTTTTGATTTATTAGAGACTTTATCATGAGTTGATGTCTTGCCATTTCTTTTTCTTTTATGGTTTGCTTGTGTGTCTAGATTGTGCCCTTTAGACATCTTTTTGTAAATTTATTTCACTTAATTCTTTTTTATCTTCTATATAGGCATTGAATATATTTGTTTTTCTACTATTTGCCGGCTTGTTAGTGTGAGTTCTTTAGTGGGAATTCTTCTCATGATAATTCAGATTCTTGTTGATGATGCTGGCATTATTAACTAATTTGGATGTAATTAATGAAGTCAAAAGTCAAGTCCTAGTTCAAAGGGGAAAACTACTAAGAGTCAAGTGTCAATCTTGTTTTGTGTAATCCTTGGTAAGTGAAGTCTAGAAAATCTTAGAGTTGTAGAGATACCCAAGAAACCTTAAAAGACAGTTGTAATCTAGTACTATAAAAGAGGGCAGAAAGTACTGAATAAAATCAGAGTTTACAGCAGAAAAATCAGTGCTTTCTAGAGTTTGCTAAAGCTACTGTTCTAAGTTTTTCCACATCTTTTCCTTAAGAAATCTTGGGTCCAACAGTGTTTGGAGTAAATTTATCTCTAAGTTTTCTGATACTGTAAACTGTACCAGTTTTCTGTTTACATCATTTGATGAAGGTAGCTAAACTGTACTTATGTCTATATCAAGTTTCCAAATTGAGATTATTTTATTAGTTTGGGTCTCCTTAAGTTTTATCTATCACATAAATGAAACAGATGGAGAGACGCGGCTGGGTCTCGGCATTTATAATTTTTTTCTTTCTGTTTCTCTGACTCCAGCTATTTATTTTTTTGGGTCTCTTCCCTCCTCCCAGTTAAAACTCTTTCCTCTCTCTCTCTCTCTCTCTCTCTCTCTCTCTCTCTCTCTCCTGTGTGCCCAAAGAAGCACCAAATGCAGCACTTTCTGCTAATTGTGATACAAGTTTTTTTATTTCTGGGAAATCTTTTACCTTTAACTGTCTTAGCAACTTTTTGACCAGATATGGCATATTTTATCACCTAAGTGAATTATCATAAGATTTCTGTGGGTATAGGCATACACATATCTAAAGCAAGACATTTAATTGGATCATATATCTTTCATTCTACTTGGTTCTATCCTAGCTCAGACATTTCTGTTAACAGTGATCATGTGCCACATTCTTCTACCAGAAATCTACGCAAAACTGGTGATACATTCAGTGATGATTCTGCCCAGCAGCCGAAAACCTTGTCAAAACAGGAGCCTGGGAAGCTTTTTGGAAGAAAGGTTCTCTTAGCCGGTAATAATCTGTGCATACTTATGTACCGTTGCATTCTCTGTTGGTTGCCTCTTGCAAAAATAGGCTGCTTTATGTATGGTGAACTGTTTCTGTATGTATGTCATGATCATGAACCTTTTTGGCCATCAGGAGGTATTCACAAAATTGATTGAATTTTATAGTTGTAAAACAACGTACAGTAAGTCACGTGTTGCTATTTCTTTTTATTCATCTATGTTTGAAATTACTCATATACCCAGATCTCACAACCTTGGTTCTCTTGGCTGCTGCTGTAAACTTGTTTAGTGGAATTTTGAGTCATGTGTTCCACTTGGATGCTGTGGAAGTTGTTTTTGAACATAATTTTTTTTCCTCTTTTATTTTTCTATTATTAAATTAAAGTTGGTTTTGTGGAACATTTTAATGTGACGGCAATGTGACAGTTACTGGTTGTTAGCCTTATGGGTAGCTTCAGGATCTGTAGCATCAGCTGAATGATTCAAGACCATTGATTGAATGTTCGGCTGTAACTCTACTCTTTGAGTGACAGCATATTGCCCTTAATTTAATACTTCTTAGGATGCTTGGTGTGCCTAAGAACCTCTGTTAAAATCACACCAGGTTGGTGTGCAGCATGGGCAATAGGTTTTAAATTCAAGATTCAATATGTGAGCTTTCGTTTACATTTTTTATAATTTTATGTACTTCTTCCTGTGATGAGTTTTTTGCCAGTAAAACTACTAGAACTGTTTAGTTTGATTCTTTGAAGTCTAATTTTCTCTGCTGGTTTGTGTATCATTATTCATTTTCCTCTATTATCATTATTCTTTTTAGAAGTTACACTAATATATAATTTCTGTGACACTGCCCTTGCACGAATTATCAAAATTCATAAAAGTTCACCGTATGATGGAAGCATAATACAGTTGTTATTCTTATTCTTAACTATCAAGTAGTACATTCTGCAAAAGACTGAATATAGTTGTTTGTAACTCCTAGTATTGGACATCCAAATGTTTGATAGGATTTAAACAATTCTGTTTTTTACTTGGTATCAGTTGCATATCTTAGCACTTCTCAAAAGATTTTGTTCCACAAAACTCATGTAAAGTGTCTCATTTCTCAAAACATGCTACCAACTTTCTGGTCAAGATGCTGCTGAACCCAAAGAGTTGGTGAGATTTCACATATTTGAATGCCTGAGGGTACACAGACTAGCACAAAAACCAAGCTGTGTCAGTCCTTTTTTTAGGAGTTCTACTCCTATTTAAAAAATAGGATTGAATTGACTGGAGCAATGATATTGCACTTTGTTTCTATCATTACAATCATTGTCATCTTTGCTGGTGAAGTCGGGTCTATCATCCTTAATTCTTTCATGAAGTCTATCAATGTTATTTTGTTGCCAACTGTTTATTATATGGGTGCAGCAAAGGGAAAGAGGGGAAGGAAAGTATTGGAGGAGACGTTAGCCTCGGAAGTCATAAATATAAATGATGATGCTGTAAGCCTTTCTATTCTTTTTCATTCATTAGTACTCTTTGGTCCCTAGTGGAAGTTTTATGATTATGTGAAACTAAACCTCTTAATGGGGAAAGTGTCACAAGTTAAAAAAAAAATGAGTACTTAATTTTTTCTTTTGAAATTTGGATATTTGTCGATGCATGTTTTCAGCTTGCTTGTTATATGCCTACGAATTCTTGTTCTGAATGAAGGTCAAATGGTAGATGCGATGTTATCAATTGAAAGAAAAAAAAAAAAAGATGCTTACACAACTTACTGTTATTTTGATATTGCCATTAATTTCTCCATTCAATAGAATTCGGCAATGGACATAAATAGATCCCTTTATATTTCAGAGGCCTTTATATCAATAAAAGTCTAGAATGAAATTCCTCTTAACTTAACTTTTAAGTTTTTTTTTTTAGGTTGCCAGAAGAACTCGGAGACGCAAAGATCAAAACACGTACTCTATAGTTTAATTTTCTTTATATCTGAAAATTTATCTATGTTTATTGGAAAAGCAAAAAAATTCTTAGTACTATTAACTAGATTACCACGACTCTGGACCTTCTTATGGTTAGAAAGAACTAACGAGTTCTGCTCTTATTTTATTTCAGTTCTTGGTAAATATTTTTCAAAATGTAGGTGTTGTAGAGTGAGCTCATTTTGTCAAATGTAGAGCGAAATGCTGCACAGAACAGATAGTTGTCTGGGATCTGCCTGTGAATGAGAGTTATTAGAATGAGCCATTATTTAGCACGAAATTAGTGTTGGTAATGTAATTGACTAGTTATCAACATATTGTGAATCTGTCGCTGGGAATTTGGCATGTATGATATCTTAGATTTTTCTATGGAATCTGCTTGCTGGAAAAGTAATGACTTTCCTGTGAAAAAGATGCAATTTTAATTACTTGTGATAATGAACGAGTTTCTGTAGTCCTTGGAAGTTGAAAGGCTTGGAAAATAGGTAAAAAGCTTTCAGATGGTTAATAAAAGAGTTAAAACATGTCAACAAAAAGAAGTTGGGGGGATGCACGCCACAGTTATATTTACTGTAGCATGACTCGTATTCATGATTCGTACACCAATACTGAGTCCAAGTCTCAGAACTATTATATTCGATGCGACAGTAACACTAAATTTATTACATTTTAATTTCCTAAGAATTCTTTTTCCTTTTCTCCCCTTGAGTTCAAAGAACTATAAGGTTTTTTCAATTCTTTATGATTCTCTTAACATATGTTATAAAAAAAAGCTATTATTTTATGTATAATAAACATTAAAATTATTCAATTTATTAATTTTTCTGCTCATGACATGACCCATGTTAATAATTCAATTCTTTATGTATTTTCCTTTACAAATTACCATAAAATATATCAAAATGTTTAATAAATCCTTAATTATTATGTTAGTTGTTAATGAAAAATTAAGACTTATTTTGAGATATCATGATTAATGTATGTTAAATTCACAATCCTCCTACATATATATATATATATCATAAAATTTTGTATTAAGATTAAATTAAAATAAAATAAAATAAAGTTTTGCTATTTTTAATGTAAAATTATTGTGACAAGAGAAATCATAAAATCTCTATATAATTTTTTTAAAAAATATATATAAATAAAAAAATATAATAAATAGTAATTTTGATTTAATATTTACCAAAACAAAGACTCCACCAGTTGTTTTCAAAGACTTTGCTCACTATTAGACAAAACTCCTGAAACACTCCATATCATCTTCTATCGTCTCGTCTGTGAAAATTCCGCGGTTTGCTCTGCTCTGCTCATGCGCAGCTAGTCTTCGATGGCAGCTAACATCAAGTTGAAGTCGGATTCCCCGCTCTCTCGCCGCATCGTCCGTTCTTTTCTCCATTTCCTTGACTCTGGTCCCACTCTGTCTACTTCTCTGCCTTTGTTTTTATTACATTTTGTTACTTTTTCAGGTCAACGATCATTCAGTTAGTTTTCCTGTTGATATACTTAGAATTTAACTATCTATTGATTTGTATTGGATGAGTAGCATTGTCTTGGAAGTGGGAATTTAAGAGAATTCGTTTTCTAAACTAGAAAGGAATGTGATTGTGGGGGTGGGAAGTTCAAGTTGAAGTTTAATGGGTTATATAATTTCCATTTGATTCATAAGAAAATGAGAAATCTAACTACTACCTTTTTTATTTTATTTTATTTATTTTTTTAATGTCATTAAGAGTTCTGGGTACATGATTTTAATCAACCGTTTGAATTCTTCTAGTTCTAAACTCTCTGTTATGGGAAGTTCTTGCTGTTCTGCCTTGACCCTTTTGTGCTTTTTGATTAAGCTTTGGTATTTTGGTTGTTAAAGTTCCTTTTCCTTTTGATTCATAAGAAAATGGAAAAAAAAAAAAGAGATTGCTAGATATGTAACTACTATTTTGTTTTAATGTCCATTAGAGTTCTGGGAATACTGTATTCATGAACAATGTGAATTCCTCTAGGTCTAGACTGTCTATTATGTCATCGTTGTTCTGGTTTGAACCTTTTTTGCTCTTTGATTAACTTTTGCTTTCTGGTTGTTAAATTTCCTTTCTTAATGGTAATTGCCTTTCTTTTGTAGTTGAACCGGACCCGGGAGTTGATCTTGAAGGTCTTGAAGTTGTTAGGGAATGTTTGACAGAGGTGTTTAAGCTTGATTCACCTTATGTTGATGGTCAAACAAAATCTGATTCGTTAATGGATATTTTCAATTCGCTAGAAGCGAGTGATAATTTGGAAATCAAGTCGGATAATGCCCCTAGTTCATCCTCTGCCCAGAATGCTGATGCCAAGTTTTCTGAAGCTTCAAAATCTCTGGTTCCAGTATTCTCTCATTCAATTTGTTATTTTTTGGTCTCTGTTTTTTCCTTGTATAGGTGTAGCCCTTTCTAAAATCATTATCAGATATAAATGTAAAATCTTTTAAAATATAAAATGTGGGTTTTGGATTTTAATTCTGTTTAATGTTCTACTTGATCAGTGCGAGGACTGGACAAAAGAACCTTTCTCAACAGGTAGGCTTATTATGTTTTTCTTTTAGTGCTGGAGTTGTAAATTCTATTAAATAGAATTCGGATATTCAGTGTCGGGTATCATGCTTGTTGAATTTTATTTTTAACCTTTTTAGGCTTTGTGACTTGGTTTACAGGGAAGAAAAATCTACAGTATAATCTTCCCAGTTCAAAGTTAACTCAAAGGTTGTATCTGTTGCACGAATTACCATTTCCTTAGCTACGCCACATCTTTGAATATTTTTTCGGTCCTAGGCGTAGGATAGTTCGCAAATTGAGAGATCTCAAATTGTGCTAGTCTATTGAGGAAGCAAATGCTTGAAGAATAGAAAGAGTTTGTGGGATTAGTTTTGAGTCTGAAGCCAATAGTTTGATCCTCTGATTAATTGTGAAAGGACATGGAAATAAAAATTGGGGAGTCTATCAAGTTTGATAAACCTATGGAACAGTCAGTAGATTAGTTGGGTTCATTTTACTAGAGCTTTGGGGAGATAAGGTGATTGGGGAGTTACATAATCTTCCTTATTTTTTAATTTTTGAGGATTGGGATGCTGTTTTGCACTAATTCTTTTGGTAGCTCATTTTTGTATGGGATTATACTGTAAATTCTGTCTATTAGATCTTTTGTAATCCGGTAATGGATCTCTAGTCTATCTCTCTTTTTTCCTATTTTCTTAGTATTAATAATATTTGTTCGTATAAAAAAAAAAAGGGATAAAATAATGCATTTGTGCCCGGTTTGACTTATCTCCTTTTAGTTGAAAAAGTAAGTTTTGATATATTAACAAACTAGTCTCGATAATCTCATATTTGGGAAATACACTTTGCAATGGTGTTGAATTGAAGATTTGTACTCACTTTTACAAGTTTAAAGCTGTTTTGAAATCTTGTGATGCTTTAGGTTATCTGCGTGTTAATTGTTTCTCAATTGCTCTGTGATTTGCAGGGGTCTCAAAAGATGAACTATTTGGGCAATTTTTTGCTGCACTTGAGAAAATTCATTATTTTAAGACTATGCCTGATGGGAACGATGACCCTTCCCAACTGGATAAAGCTTCACGTTTATTTCATGATGCTCTTAATGTATGATATATTTTCTTGCTTATTTTCGTTTGCTGTGTCTCATGAATATAAAATTTACATGGCTATAGTAGTTGCATTTTTTGTTATGTTGTGATCTCATCTGTTGATTTCTACTTTTGCTTCAGAAGTTTCACTTTAATGTTTGGTTATCCACTTCCCATGTAATCAGTATATTTAAAGCATAATTGTAATTTTCATAGATTTAGTGTCAGACTAAAATGTTATCACTTGCTGAAAATTGCGTAACTTGGATTAATTGAGATGAACAGTCAGCACAATGAAATTTTTCTGGCCCCTTAGGGAGAACAGAAGAAATGAAATTAATCAAAGAACACATAAAGTAGCTTCTTAATCTCTTACCAACATGACAATTGAAATGGTCAATGCCACGTGGTGTTTGAGAAGAAAAGATCCGATGTTTTCGAGAAAGGGCATGTAGATAGTGATAGTTCAGTGCCTCAAATTTAAATCTGACATAATTTTTTTATAGGAATGCTATGTTTCGGCCTCATTATGTTAGAATGCAAGCACCTTGGGAACCTGGAAAATTATTTCTTTCGAGGTAAAATTAGTTAAATCTAGTTGTGGCTCAGAAGCATGTAAGATCTATAGAAGATCGGGGGACTACAATAAGAGAAAGTCTTTGGTCAGTATTGTTTTGAAAGGTCGGAGCATAATTCAAATACTAAATGCCTTGTCATGCTTTTGGGTTTGTTTCTTAGATATCTTGATGAAGAGGAGGATATAGCTAGTGTTATATTATATTCTGCAAATTCAACACTTTAGTGCTAATATAGTTTGTCACACATAATACTTCCTTTCTGGCCTTTTCCTTTTTGTTTAACTTTTGATCATTTATTTGATTGGTGTATACTACTTGCTAGTGGGACATGGAAAAGGCTTATTTCTGAATTTCTTTAATATGAGGATTGTATTGCTTTTATAGCTGTGCGTATCCGAGTCTGTTCACATTCCGCTATATACCTTTATTGACAAGCAAAAATTGTTGTGCTGTATCATATCAGGAGATGGAAAGTTCTGGTTCTCCGGAATATAATCAGAAGAACCTAGCTGAGACATTTAAAAGCCAAGGTATTTATAAGGTTATATGCCTTCAATTGAGTTGACAATTAATGCTTCTAAATCTAGAAGTTATTGTACACGTGTCCTTTCACTCTCTCTAATGAATTTTTTTCTTTGAGCTATAATACTGCTATAAATGAATCACTATTGATAGAAACATCTAAATCTTATTTATGGAAACACATGTAAACTTGTTCACACTCATGAAGGCATGGACCTAAGAACATTGAGAGAATATATAATTTATTGAGAGCATGTTATACTGTTCGTTTCATTTACAAGCTGATTATGCTGTTGTGTAATGTGTTCTTTGCTTTTAGGTAATCAGGCCATGCAGTCAAAGCAGTACTCTGATGCAACTGAGTTGTATTCTTTTGCTATTTCACTTTATGAAAACAATGCTGTTTATTACTGTAACAGGTACAGTACTAACTTGTGCATATTGATAATTTATTATATATTCTAATTACCACTTTATATCTCTTGATTACCAGAAATTAGAGGAACTCCTTTTGTAAAATTATTAGCTTGTTTGTTAGTGGTATAACTAGCTGACAGTAGGTTTCTGACAGTTTTGGTTATACGATCTCTAATGAGTTCTTATATTTTATTTTATTTTTATTTTAAATGTTGTGATGCAAAGGAGGATTAAAACCTACCTTACATTTTAATTCTGATATTTCATATATCTCAGCTGTTAATGAAGAGAAGGGGACAAATTCCAACATTTTCAGTTTTTACTTTATGTTGAATTTGGAAATTTTGATTTTTCTCTATGATGTATTCTTATCAGGGCAGCTGCTTACACTCACATCCACAAATATGCCGAAGCTATCAGAGACTGTCTGAAGTCGATTGAAATTGACCCGAATTATTGCAAGGCATATAGCCGTCTGGGTTTAGCATATTACGCACAGGGGAACTATATTGATGCAATCGAAAAAGGATTTAAGAAAGGTTGGTGTCAAAGTTAATTTCTTTATTATATCCATCAGACTAATTATCCCTTTGTTGGATGGAATAACGTGTGCATTTTTATTGTTTTATGACAAAGTACTGTGTATAGAAACTAATCTCTAATATCGAGATTTCACCTATGCAGCTTTGCAATTGGATCCAGACAACAAATCAGTCAAAGAAAATATTCGGGTTTGTTTTGCTTCTTCTTTCTTTTTTGCTATAGTCATTGATGATATCATGTTAATAATGATCGCATTGTCGTGTTGAAACATAGATGGCTGAGCAGAAATTGAAAGAAGAGATGCAACGAATGGGACGGGATCAGGTAACATATTTAATAAATGCAGTAAGATTTAGATTAACTTAAAGAACTAGTCTCTTAAGAATTAGAATAGCAATCATACCAGCTATTAGCACAATTATCATGATTGAAAAGGCTTCATTATTCTGATTTTAATGAGTGCCTTATTTCTTACTCCTCTTCTATCATTCATCAATCAGTAAGTAGGAACTTAGTCGTCTGTCCTACCCAAAAGTAGAACAATTTTTAACATATAGTATTTTCGTTCTTTGTTCAGAGTACGAGTAACCAAGAATCAAACCAGTCAACCGGAGGTTTCAGAAGTCAGGGAACACCACCTCCGTTTACGATGCCTTTCGATACCAATGCCCTACCCACTGATATTGCAAGCATGTTCATGAATATGGCTTCAAATATTCACCAGGGACAACACTCTCAAACTAGACAAGGAGAAGATGGTAACTTCAGAGAATCTGACGTGCCTGGAGTCAGAATGGGTGGGAATATCAATTTCAATTTAGGAGAAAATATGCCTGAAGAACTAACAGGAGCATTGAGATCAGTGATGGAAATGCTTTCAGGTGCATCTTCCCAGAGAAATCCTCCTCAAGATTCTGATAGTTCCATGAATGGAAGGTCAGCAACAAATTAAATTACTATAAAACTTGTACCATTTAGTTTCATATTTCCTTTCCCATACTTTGTCAGAATTATAGATGAGCAACACCATAAATCCTGAACAGAAATATAAATTTCTGTATAGTTTTTTTTGTTTTTTTTTTGTTTTCCCTTTTTCATTCTTTTTGAAATAATGAATTTTGTGGATTAAAATGTTGGGTGCAAAATTTATACATGTAAATTGTATATGGTAAATACAACGAAAAATGAAAAATTAGGGGTCGTGATGATGATAATTGTTCAAATATTAAGAAAATAAATTAGAATTAACTTTAAATATTAATTATCGAGTAAAAATTAGTATTAAAACATCAAATTATTGTAATTAAATTAATACAAATATGTTTTAATAAACACTTAAATTAAAAAAAAAAAGAAAAAGAAATTGGTATTAAAACATCAAATTATTGTAATCTTAACTTCTCTCAAATATTGAGGGTTGTTTGTTTAAAGTTATAAACATAATTTCAAACTATATTATAATAGAATTAGTATATAGATATATATATATGTATATATATATATAGGTTTCGATAAATATTTGACTTAAAAAATATATGTATTTAAACCAAAAATTGTACTATTTCTGTTGTAGAAAAAAAAAATTACAAATTTCCTTTTATGTATGTTGCTTAAGTTGGTTTATTTTGTACAATTTTTCAAAAGATTGTATTAATTTAGAATAATTCTTAGATTTTCTAAAAAATTATGAGGATTATGCTCTTAAAATTGCAAAAACAACATACCCAAATAAAAATATAAAATTATTATAATTTATAAAATAATTAATTTTTGTCGTACTTATTAAAAAATAAAATATTTAATAAATTATATTGTTGAAGGTGCTGTAAATTTATTATTCATAATTTTTATTTAATGCATATGCTATTATAATATTTGAAAATAAAGAAAAATAATAAATTACCAGAAAAATATTTATATAGTAAAAGATGACCCACAGTGGGGCCCACATTAAGTGTAACTGGGCTGCGTCTCGCTTACCCGATTGTACGGTCCAGATTAACCCAAATATGCTACGGCCTACGTGTGTGCAGAAACACAAAAAAAAACGGAAACACTGAAAACAAAACAACAGAAAAAACAGAGGCAGCACGAAACTTCCAACTTCTCAACTCTTGGTCTGTCCTCCCACAAACCCAACTGTTTCAAACGCCTAAGTTTTGATCGTTGAGTTCTCCGTGATCCCATTAAATTTTCTTCTTGCATGAGTTCTTTGTAGTTTGTAATGCAGATAACTTGAATGTTGAATTTGCTTTCTTTCTTTTTCAGGGTGCTGGCAACCTGCTTTCACTATTTTCAGGTATTTTTTCCGATCAGTTTTTGTTTTTGTTTTTGTTTTCAGGGTCTTTTTTGTTACTTTTGCTTTCTGTTTTTTATGTGTCAAAGTTTTGTAATTTCTGTTCATGTTTGTGTCTCTGTTTTTTTTTTCCAATCAGTTTTTGTTTTTGTTTTCAGGGTCTTTTTTGTTGCTTTTGCTTTCAATTTTTTATGTGTCAAAGTTTTGTAATTTCTGTTCATGTTTGTGTCTCTGATTTGTTTTTGTTTTTTATTAGTTCTTGTGCTATTTATTTGAGATTTACGTTTTGGCTTATAATTTGTAGATGCCTTTCGTGAACATTAAAAATTTGCTTAGTTTTGAAGGAAGTTGGTGTTTAGAATATAAGATGGTTTCTTTCATGTCATCTTCCATTTTGATTTCAGTAATAATATTACTCTAGTATGATGTTAAAAGTTAAAACCAACTGTTTTTCCAAAAATCACTTTCGCTCTTGGTTATTTGTACATTAATAAATATGGGTGGATAAGATTCTGTTTCAGGATTTGCATTGGTAGATTCTGCTGGGGGTTTTCAATCCTTGAAAGATGAGTGCCTACATTGTTGGTGTACTTGTTCCTCTTGTATTTACTCTTCTCTTTCGGAATTCCAAGAATGCAAAGAAACGAGGGGTGCCCGTTGATGTTGGTGGGGAACCTGGGTATGCAATAAGAAATTATCGGTTTACTGCCCCGGTAAGTACAGCTTGGGAAGGAATCTCTACTCTTGCAGAACTCTTTGAGCAGTCATGCAAGGAGCACCGAGATAAATTCTTACTTGGAACTCGGAAATTGATTTCAAGGGAGATTGAAGTCTCTGAAGATGGAAGGTCCTTTGAGAAACTTCATCTGGGAGAGTACGAGTGGCTAACATATTGTAAAGCATTTGAAATAGTATGCAACTTTGCTTCTGGCTTAGCTCAGCTTGGGCACAAGAAAGAGGAACGAGTAGCAATTTTTGCTGATACAAGAGAAGAATGGTTTCTTGCTTTGCAGGTTTGCCTTATATATTTTATACTTGTGAAAATCATAATTACTTTTCCTTGAATTTTCTTTTGTAATTGAACCAAAACTTTGTCATATAACGCATGTTGTGATTAAATTATATCTTACTCCAAGTACATGCTTTCTCGGCGGTATATGCAAGTGATAACAATAGCACTCAATTCCATCAACTAAATTGCAGAAATAGTTATTGGATTTATTTTCCATTAATTTTGACAACGATGCGACATCGTTCTTTCTTTTGCTGTTTGTGATCATATGATACGGCTGATGTGGTTTCCTTCTAACAGGGTTGCTTTAGATGCAATGTCACTGTGGTGACCATATATGCATCTTTGGGCGAGGAGGCATTGTGTCATTCTTTGAATGAGGTTTAATCTCTCTCTCTCTTTCTCTTTCTGTGTGCGTGCATGTTGTGTGGAATGTTGTAAAAAATGGAACATCATCGGAAGTGCTTGCATAAACTGCCTGTTAAATTTTAAATTGTCTGCTGTAACGAGAGATGTGTACATACAATTTAATTCTAGTATCAGAGCCTGAATCTCTGCTTTGCACAATTGGAGTATAGTTTTTTCAGCTTTCCATACCTTATATCATTGCTGGTTATTTTACTTTGTCAAATGATTCCTTGCCACAGTTATAAAGTATTTTTATCTGACCCTTATCAGAAATGGCCATCTTGAAGTTAATTTGCAAAATTTCCTAAAGCAATTTTTAATGTTCCCAGTTCTTACTTCTCAATTATTTTTTCTTTAAGTTACTGCTTTCCTGTTCAAATACATAGATCATGACCTTTGGTAGGTAATAAATCTCTAGCTCTTTTTTATTTTTTTGTGATGTATTAAGCCTATGCCAAATTAATAAACTCGAAGAAGAAGAATATTTACTTCTCAATTTGTGTCCCACTTTTGTAAAGCTAGTTTTTCCATAAATTTGGATTGTCTCTTGTTTAAGTTAGAGCTATCATGTCTTGATATCAATTTCATGATTTATAGGTAGCTAGCTTAAAGCTGGCAAAATTGGTTTGCTTATTGAAATATTTTTGATACCCTTTTTTTATGTTGATGATTTCCATAAAACTCATTCACAAAATTGCATCGTACTTGTTGGAACATATTATTGAATAGAAATGGAAATGACTAAACGAACTTCTGGATTAGCATGGAGGTTTGTTTTCCATTTTGTGTCTCTGCTATCCATTATTTAATTTTGTTTTTCCCTTTTTTATCAGACAGAGGTTACAACTGTGATTTGTGGGAGCAAAGAACTGAAAAAGCTTGTAGACATAAGTGGACAACTTGACACTGTGAAACGTGTGATATGTCTGGATGCCGACGTTCCATCTAATGCCTCGTCAGTTGAACAGAGTTGCTGGAAGATCGTTTCATTTGCTGATGTACAAAATCTCGGTCGAGAAAATCCTGTTGATGCTGATTTACCTGTTTCAGCTGATGTTGCAGTTATAATGTACACAAGTGGAAGTACTGGATTGCCTAAGGTTAGAATTTTCTTGACAAGTTATGGATCACGTGTTTCTCTATAAGCTTGTCCTTGGTTTGTTATTAGTTTCTCATTGGTTCCTTAATGGTTGAATAATAGTTTAAGAGACTAATTTGGTCTTCTTCGCACAATTCTGAAGCTTATTATTAAGCATATTCATCTGAAGCCATTCTCACTAAAACCTCATCCAAAATCTTGGAGCCAGCATTATTATTCATTCGGAAACTGCAATATTTATTTTTTACATTTGTTGTTATAATTATCAATATAATTAGGTTGAAGTACTATTATCTATTTGGACTGGCTAAAGTAAGAAACACATTCTTTTTTGAAGTCAGATCAGAGTTTCTGAATATGTCAATCACTTTCATTATATCAACTTTGAACAGGGTGTGATGATGACACACGCCAATGTCCTAGCGACAGTTTCTGCAGTCATGACAATTGTCCCTGGCCTTGGAAGCAAGGATGTTTATATGGCATACCTACCTCTGGCTCACATCCTTGAAATAGCAGCCGAGGTATAGAACGTTTTCTTACTTGTTAGTTTTCATGAACACAGTATTTTTTGGGTTTTTGTTCCGATCATGGTCAATTTTTGGAAAGTTCTCTTTTCTCCTCCCTAATCTATTTTAACTAATTTCTTCATGCATTTTGTAGAATTTAATGGTTGCTGTTGGAAGTACAATAGGTTATGGTACCCCTTTGACTCTCACTGATACGTCAAGCAAAATAAAAAAAGGAACAAAGGGGGATGCCACTGTATTAAGGCCGACCGTGATGGCAGCTGTCCCTGCAATTCTTGACCGTGTTCGAGATGGTGTGCGCAAGAAAGTAAGATTTTATTAATTGATGCATATATTTGTTTATGTGAAACCTGATTTCTCAAATAATGTCTCGTCCATGAGTGCTGAGATCTTCTGAACACTTCAGGTAGATGCAAAAGGTGGACTTTCCAAGAAATTGTTTGATTTGGCTTATGCTCGTAGGCTGTCAGCAATAAATGGTTGCTGGTTTGGTGCTTGGGGCCTGGAAAGGATTCTTTGGAACTTTCTTGTCTTTAGCAAAGTTCGCGCAATTCTGGGAGGTCGGATCCGGTTTATCCTTTCTGGAGGTGCTCCACTTTCTGCTGATACTCAAAGATTTATCAACATTTGTCTTGGGTAAGTGTGGCTTTAGCATATTTTTGTTGATCTTTGCTAATAAATAAGTTTTGAACGCTCTTGACTTTATGTTCTGCCATGCTTATATGATTACTTACATTTTTAAGCATTAAATTTGATCATAATACAAAAACATTGAAGCCCAGAACCAGTTTACCAAGTAACTGCTGAGAAGGTGAAGCTTATCCGAGTCTTGATATTAATAGACTTTTGATACTGAGTTTTTAGAACTAGGCTCGTATGCTCTCTTTCCCTACTGCATGTAAGAATGTTTTGAGATTGTTAAAGCTTGATACTAATTTTTGGGCTCGTATTTTCAAGTTGAAGCTCCAAGTCAATTGGTAACTTAACAGAGAACTGTAGTTCTTTTCTTGGTTCTCATTGGTTTGTAGTTATTATTGATCACGAAGTATCTACTCTCTAATAGATTGATGCAAGGGTGATCTGTGAAACAAGCCTTATATGACAATATTAATCTGAGTCATTACCAGTAACCAATTGTAAGTTAGCCAGATATAATTGTTAAACAAGTGGACAGGGACATTTGATTTTTCTCTGAGAACACTGATGTGAATTTAATCCTGTTTCATGAACATATCCTCATTGATGAAGTGAGCAATATGACAAGAAAATGAGAATACCTTTTAATGTTATAGTAATCGTGTTTGGAAAGTTGATCACCATCATGAAAAAGAAATGCGGCAAAGATTGAGCTCTTACAGACAAGAAACCAAGCTACATTGATAATTGGCAAGAATCAGAGTTTATTAAGATAGCAAATTAACTTAAGACAATTGTAAAGATACTGCAGTGTTCATTAGTGAATCCATATTTCACAAGTACGAAAATAGTAGCCTTGTACACTTTGACCGTGATATTATATCTAGAAGAAAGATTGATGGCTCTGGATTTATCTCTTCTGTCTTCTGGGGGCATATTCTGTTTTTTTATTTTATTTTATAATTTCGTCTTCTTTTTGTAAGCTTCATGCTCTAATTAGATGGCTGCTTCCAGTGCTCCAATAGGCCAAGGGTATGGTCTTACTGAGACTTGTGCTGGCGGTGCTTTCTCTGAGTTTGATGATACATCTGTTGGTCGTGTTGGTGCTCCACTTCCTTGTTCATTCGTTAAGGTAAGAAGAATGTTAACATATTTTACCTCCATGCATTGTGATGCAACACGTCGATCAAGTTCATGCCCTTCTGTTGACTAACTTGGTTAATGATAAATTCCTAAGAGCACTTCATCTGTTTTGTTGTGTTCGAAATTAAAAAAGTTTGCTCGTGTCTAAATTTATGGCTGAAACTATAAAGTGAGCAGTTCTTCCCTCAATAGCCCACCTATTTTCATATCTCTGTGTTGCGCATGCTCACTCGTGCATGCATTTGTCTAGATGTGCATACACCTAATCTACTGAATCTTTCACTTTATTCTTGCTCTCTCTCTCTCTCTCTAAGCCCCAAAACATCTATCTTATTGTAATACAGCTTCAGACACACTCTTCATGTTAATCTTTGTATTAGTCCAGTGCTTTCTGTATGGAGTATCAGTTTGATTATTACATTGTGATGGTTTATTCAGTGGTTGGATTATAAATCATATTGATGCAATGTTTTCCTGTTTCAGTTAATAGATTGGCCAGAAGGTGGTTATTTAACGAGTGATTCACCAATGCCTCGAGGGGAGATAGTCATTGGTGGTCCAAATGTCACAGTTGGATATTTCAAAAATGAAGAGAAAACAAAGGAAGTGTACAAGGTAGAGTTTCAAAGTTTTGCTGCCTGTATATTAATTTCCTTCTAAAGAAGAACAATTATTTGGAGCTGCTAACGATGCCAATATTATGTGGTTTGAAGGTTGATGAGAGAGGAATGAGGTGGTTCTATACAGGTGACGTAGGGCAGTTTCATGCTGATGGTTGCGTTGAGATAATTGATCGTAAAAAAGATATAGTCAAGCTTCAACACGGGGAATATGTATCATTAGGAAAGGTCTGAATACTGCCTGCTTTCAGCATGTAATTTTTCATATCACATGCTTTGGGGATTAATGTTTCTTTCCGCAGGTTGAGGCTGCTCTCATTATAAGCCCATATGTAGACAATATGATGTTGCATGCCGATCCATTTCATAGCTACTGCGTGGCTCTTGTGGTGGCTTCTCAGCCTGCTTTGGAAGAATGGGCTGCAAAGCAAGGAATTGTTTATAATGATTTCGCTGAGTTGTGCCAGAAAGAAGAAACTGTGAAGGAAGTGTATGCATCTCTAGTGAAGGTATGTCTTGCAGATCACATTTTAATGAACTTGAAATTTTGCACAACGCTAGGGAACCTAACCAAACATCGCACACACATGCGTAGATCCAAATAACGGTCCTATATGTTTCGTGTTATAATTTAAATAACAAAATAGGGTTATTTAAACATGACACCCTTTACAACCTGGTATTGATACTGCGCAATACACTATTAATCCCAAAAAGTTTAAGCGGATACGAAAGGCCATACGATATACTATATAAACTCTAAAAGTATTTGAATTACTTCTTACCCACGGTATTGCAATCCTTTCTTAACTCGCAGGCAGGCAAGAGCGCGCGTTTGGATAAGTTTGAGATCCCTGCGAAGATCAAATTGTATTCTGACCCGTGGACTCCTGAATTTGGTTTGGTTACTGCAGCTCTGAAGATTAAGAGAGAGGCCATTAGAAATGCATTTGCTGATGAACTTGCAAGGTTATATGGATGATGAGAAAATTTGGATTCTATTTGGTGATTGTGCAGAATGTTGATTAATGGTGGACTCTGGTTAGGATCCTTTTTATCCTCACTTGGATGAAAGTTTTTTTTTTTCCTTTTCTTCTTGACCTTTTGTACTCTGTTGTTTGGAATTATTTCTAGGAAAATATGGGAAAATCTAATAAGATTTTGCTTACTCAGAGTTCGAAACTTCAGTAGCTTACTAGCTTAAGCAGGTTGATATTGTGAATTTTAAATCCTTGCAAACCATCTTGTATTTATATACAGCTGGGAAAATTTTGCCTTTTATTTATTTACAGCACTAAAACTAGGAAACTTTGCCCTTTTTCCAATTTTTTTTTTGCTTCCTAATTTGATGCTTTTCTTTTGGTCATATTCTTAAGCTTGTTAAATTAGCCCTTTGGTCATGCTCTTATGCTTGTTAAATTAGCCAAAATAGAAATGCTGTATGCTATGAATATTTTGAAGAATGAATGTATGATAATAATGTTGTGGGGTTGTACAAAATTATTGATTTGAAAAATAGTGAATAATGCTCGACTTTCTGGTACCTTCTACAAAAACTGTGCTGCTATTACGTTGCCATTTAAACTTTGTTGCTACTTTTATGGCTAGAACTGAGTCATCAAGTAGCTTGTGTAGGTAAACAGGTGATAGCAAACTATTGCTGATGTAGATTACTGTTTGAAAATTAAATTCTTGTGTTGGGGTCATGCTGTGGTGCATGCAGCTGTACCGTATATTTTTTCAACTTTTTCCGTATATTCTCTAACTCGTAGTTGTAATTTTCAACTTTATATTATATTTTTCAAGTTTTTCAAATGTAACTCGTAAGTTGGAAATTACAAGGAAAGAGTTGGAAATTATAACAGAAAAATTGGGAAGCTGTAGGGAATAACTGCATGTGCCTTAGTCATACCTAGGTGCACGGACCTGATTTACTAAGTGGCTGCTAAATGAGAGAAGATTTCAGTGCAAAGGAATAAAAAAGAAAAGAAAAGAGGGTGGGTGGTACTGCCTTGGCCAAGCTTACAAGGAAAAGCAGATGCAGAAAAAAGCGGCCTTAAATGTCATTTATGTATGGGGATGATAACATTCAAGTCTTTTGAGTTTTTATATTTTAACAAATAGGAGCATAGTTTGTTCATTTATACTAAATAGGTCCATAACTGATATCAAAATAACTGATATACCCTTTTAGACCTAAGTTACGTCTCGCCAAATTTTGATATTATAAGGGAAATTTTGTCATTTCAACATGGTTTAGGGATATATTTGTCAGAAATAGAAAAATTATGTTTTAATTTGTGAAAACTAAATACTCAGAGACCAAAATGTTATTATCCCATGTATTATCTATCACATTTATTTTTTCGTTTCCTTCTGTTGCAGATATTGTAAAGTCTCAAGTTTTTGGAGGACAGATTTACTGATGCAATCATGTAAATCTATTCAAGTTATTGCTTGCAGTTTGACCTTGTTCAGTTGACAAAAGGGTTGGCAAAAATTGGGTTAAGCTTTAAATTTGATCTTGTCTAGTGAATTATAAACAACGAAAACAACTGATTCATCTTATTCTCTTAGAGTCTTATTTTGCTCCAGTTATTGTCTCAGTCATTGCCATACTACTATTAATTTTCATTTCTCATTCAACTTACTTTGACTTACTACTGCCCTAATTGTTGTAGATAAAGCCAAATGACCCCAAGTTTTAAGATAAAGATTATAGATTACTTTAACTAGACACATTTCAACTTGCTTTCAACCATCTTGGTAGGTGGTTTCTCACCTCCCTTCTCTCATTTGAGGAAAGGGTTTGATTTCCTTGTGAATGAAGGTAGAATTACTCTAAAAAAAATCCTTGGGAGTTGACCCTACTTTATGGGTGCAGATATCCAGACTGTGTAATGATAGATCCAATCCAAATAGTAAGATAGATAACGATAGAATTACTCTAACAAAAGTCTTGAGAGTAGACACTGCTCACATATTCAGACTGTTATAACATATTGATTTAAGTAAAGTGCAGGTATCCAAATAGTGTTGTGACAGTTATGATCCAATGAATAAGATTGGTAAATGTATAATTACTCCAAAAAAATAATGGCAGCAGACATTGCTTTTTAAATAGAGTGCTAGTAGATCCCTGACTCGAAATTTTCAGTAATTAAATAGAAAATAGGAGTCATTTCTAGGCAACATAGTGGCTCAAAAAGGCTATTGAAATGGGATAAAAAACAAGAGAGAGAGAGAGAGAGAGAGAGAGAGAGAGAGAGAGAGAGAGAGAGAGAGAGAGAGAGAGAGATAATAAAGTTGTTGGAAATGTTAGTTGGGTGAAAACTTAAAAAGAAAAAAAAGAAAAAACAAAGCGTTTGAATGGGAAGAGGAAGAACAAGAGGAGACCCACAATTCCAAAATGCATACATACTATTTGGTGGATGATGGTGAAGTTGAGTTGAAGGCAACCAAAATGGAAACAACTTCTCTTCTTCCCATGTGACCATTCCATTACTTTCTTTGTTTCCATCACTTTTTAAAGATGTTTCATTCATGTACACCCCATCAAAGCACTTTCTTTTCTAATGAAAAAGAATTCCCATTTATTCATAATTATAATATTGTTCTTTATACAAGACACACGAACACCTATGATGTGTTCATGAAAGTGTGGGTGCGTGTGTGTGGAAGACAGGCTTGATTTGAGGAGAAAAAATAATGAAAAAATTGATAATTAATTCTTTGTTGAATCTCCCAAAATTCAGACAAAACTTTGTGGGTTTAATTGTTTTGGAAACCTAGCATTCCATTTAATGTAATAAACTTTTTTGTTAAAGGTATTGTATGTTCATTTACAATTTTTAATAAATGGGGATTAGGGTTTTGCTCTTGTAAAGACTACATTAATATAAATTTTAAGTTGCACCCTTAATCCTGAACTCTTGAACCTTGAGTTACTTTAAGTTTCAAATTTCAGTGTAAACATACTCTTAGATTGAAGATTTTCTTCAAGCTTTCCAAGCAAGCTCCCAATACAACACCACAAATTTTAAGAAGAGTTGAACCACCACTATTAAATGTGATAAATGTGCTTCTTGACATAGTTTTTGGAAACCCTAGATTTACAAAATTCATGTTTGTGTTTTGGGTTACATCAGTGCAGCATTTTCATGTTATCAAATTGGAGTCACAAATTTTGGAAACCCCACTTGACATTTTTCAATGTTTATGCCAAACACTATAGCCTATGCTATGCTTTGTGTTACACCAATCCCTTTGCTTTTTTATTTTTTATTTTTATTTTAATGGATTCCAAATCAAGATAGAATAAGAGTCGCAATTTTTGACTTTGGACACCCCCAATAAAACCAACTCACCACTTGCCTTTTTGTTATTAGGCAATGGTCTGCTAATATTAGATGAAATCATACTTTCTGGAAAGACTTAGATACCATAATTTTATGAAATTGTTCAATAAATTAAAATATATATTAAATTTATATACTTTTATTGTTATAATCATTTCTATAATTAATTAATTTCAAACTAAATATGTATATATATATATATATATGATAACATCTTATTACATGGATATCGTGAGACTTCATAAGCTAATATCTCTATTTTAAACTAATCTTGTTTAAATTTAGGGCCTTGTTATTGTACGATAATTGTATTGTACCTACCATTAAATATATAGCTAATAGCTACCATGCCCATCAAGAAAAATCGTACTAGGCTTTCATTTTCTAGTTGAATGTTAAGAAATTTAAGAGAAAAGTAAAGGAAAAAAATGTTGGTATCAACATCACTTGACCCATCTATAAAGTATAATTGAAACCTAATCGAAAAAGAAGAAGAAGATGGATTATAGTGAAAGAAAAGGTCTATATTGAAAGTTTAATCATAAAGAAATTTTTAAATAAAGAAAAAATTATGCACTCAAAAGTTACGATGTAATTAATAGTATTTAAAAATATTAAAATCGTCACGTATATTTAAATTAATATTAAAATACGATAAAATTGTGATATAATTAGTTATACTGTATAAAATTTTAAGGTTTTTGGTTGTATGGTTTAAATTTTTAAATTTATTTTTTACAATTAATTTTTTTAAAATATAATAAAAAATTTATGAAATATACGATACAATAGACTATACTGAATAATATATGATCTTTGAAAATAATAATAACACAATA
>JAXCLQ010000002.1:10527610-10539462 GCA_035584115.1 Cedrela odorata | reverse complement strand
AAAAAATTTATGAAATATACGATACAATAGACTATACTGAATAATATATGATCTTTGAAAATAATAATAACACAATAAAATAAAAAGTAAAATTTATAAAATATTATAAATCACATGTACATGTCAAGATAACTTAAAAAAAAGACTTAACAAGGAGTAAAATGTTTGTGAATGGCTATCCAAAACAACATTTCCCATACCCACCTGTTGTATTCTCCAAACTGATCTGTTGGTGGGTCTTCTTTTCTGGTGATGTTCCTCTATCTTACTTAAATTCTCTCATGGGAAAATAGCATTTACATCCCTATATTTTTATAAATAATAAATAATACATTCGTAAGTTCCTAATTCTTATTGAAGTAACTATATCATTATATTACCCTCCATCACAATATTAGCGTCTATTTCTTCTCTTGTTTGAACACTAATAAATATTTTGAAATTATTAATTTTTTAAATTAATATTAAAAATTTGATAGTTATATCTAAATAAAAAAAAATGATTTTTTTTTACTTAACCCTGAATACAAAAGATGTTAATAAAAGTATTATTATAAATTTTATTTATTTCTTAATATATAAAAAATTATTTTATTATTTCTAAAATATAATATGTCAAACCACTAATTTCAGAGATTTACATATTCATTCATATTTCGGATAAAAAAAGAAAAAGAAAAAGAAAAAATAGGCACTTAGAATATGTATCTTATTCTGAAAGTGTATTTCAATCATTTTAATTAAATAAAGGGCCTATTTGTAAAACCATAAATATTTAGACGTCCATATATTATTAACCACATATGTGATATATGTACGCACATATAAATAATATGTGTATACAGATACAAGTACATATTCTTACTACTAAAACCTCTCTCTCTCTCTCTCTTTTCTCTCTTTTAAATTCACATGTTTTACTCTTAGCTTTCTTCCTCTCTTCAAAAGAAATGCACCCACATCAGTACAGTAACATGAACAATGGCTATGGAGAAGACAGCAATTCCTGCTGTTATTTTCATCCCAAAGAAATTGTTGTCGGAGTTTGTCCATTGTGTTTGAATGAAAGACTTCTTGTCTTGGCTTCAAAGCAAGACAGAAGCAGCACCAATCACAGAAGTAAAGTTTTTTCAGACAGGAAACAACAAGCTGCTGCAAGTATTAATCTTCCCAAGATCTTCGCTTTCGGTTCTCTTCTCAATCGCTTCGAATTCCGGCATTGGAAATCCGACATTTCTGATGAACATGATGCATGTAGCAGCCAAGAAGGTATGCTTTTTCTTATTTTTAAAAATATTTTTCAGTTACTAATAAAAAAATAAAAAAAAATAAAAATTACATGTTCTTGTTGTTTCATAATTTTTTGCAAGGAAACAGCTAAATTTCACGTGTGTGGGGAGAATTATTGTTTGTATAATGACAAAACAATGGTCAAAGATCAGGTTGCTGCACATATAAACAGTGATTATTTGAAGATGTGTAGAATCTGCCTCAGAAATTAAATATTAATGGATAGAAATCTTGTTAAGGGGCTGGCAAATCTACAAGTATTGGCAACGATGATTCTCTGAAAGTATTTTTCAAATCCTTGTTCAGAATTCCAGAAATTTAGTTCTTGTTTTGTTAGTTGAGATTTGTTTTCTCTGTTTCAATTTTGAAAATCATTAACTTATAAACATGTAGTTGGTAGATCACATAATTGAAAATCAGTATAGGATTCTTAAAAGCAAAGAAAGTAATATTAATTACCGTTCACAATAACGTCTACTTTGTTGTACCACGTGATTCGTATAATAATTCAATACAGTACTGTATCGTCGTTAGACGGTTATATTATAACGAACGTATAATAAAGTTAATATATGTATGTATAGATTTGCCAAGTCTTTCAACCGTTTTTGATTTCTTTAGGATTCATAATTCACAGTCCAAATTTAGCTTTTTCAGATTCATTTATCTCAATCAAGTTTGAAAACAATGGTGCTGCCTCATGGGAAAAGAGCACAGTTTCTAAGGTCTCCCTTGAGCATTGCAACAACATGTCCTGGAAAAACAATGGCAACACTGGCAACAACAACCCCAAGGAAAACAAGAGTGTGATAGAGCATGCCAAACAGCGAGGAGCGACGCTTAGATGGCGAAAGCGGATTGGTCATTTGCTCCAGCTTGTCAGATGGAAGAGGTCAAATAACAAAGGAAATGTGGATGGAGTCAAGGTTATGAGGAAAGGCTGGATAAGAACTCTGACAAAGAGAGGAGGACCAAAGAATAAAGGAATTGTATAGCCAGAAAAAAAAAAAAGTTTGTGCGTTTTGGCTCAATATTGAGATAATGCATGATAGAGTCAAATTTAGCTTTATAGAAAAGTGCTTTTCTTTCCTCTGCTTTTAAAAACTCATGGGATTCTTGTATTTAATTTTTTTTTTGTAAACAGAAGAACAGGCTGTAAAAGAATATTGCTCTACATTGTGTTTGGGCTTCAAATTTTGCATAGTAAATGGCATACAAACCTTATTATATTTATATATAATGATATGTTTTTATATTTCTTCCCCATACTAATACTGCCATACCCCATGTTCGGGCCACAATAGGAAACATTTAAAGCATAAGAGCACAAAATTTTGTAGTGGTAGCACTTGTCTTATAGTTGTCTAATTTCAGAGAATATCTTGTCCTTCTCATCACATACAATTAAATGATATATGTAGGGTTTAGCTACCATACTATAAGGGTACTAACAAGAGTATATTATTTTTGTAATATGAAACATTAAACTTATAACTTATAACTTAAAATCTTATACATTTAATGTTTAAAGTTATAAATTTTACATTTATGATCACAATATGTGTTTCATGAAATATAAAATTTCAAAGTTTAGTCCTCCTAAAATTGTTAAAAAGAACGTGAATAAGGATGATTAAAATTAATCTAAATATCATTTGACATTGTAACTCTCTCTTTGGCGGTTATTAAGAGATTTTTTTTCTCTAATTTTTATATTTTTTTTAATTTAATAAAATTTATCATTTCTATAATATATACATATATATATACACACTAAATTACTACCATGGTAGTAATTTAGTATATGAAGACTATTGACAAGGCCATATTTTGTTCACTAATGTGAGAGTATGGCTAAAGCAATTAGTACAAAACCAAGCTCTAGAAATGTGACCATTTTTATTAACAATTGAAGTTGAGAAAAGGCTTAAATGGAGTGGACGAAAATGATAAGACATAAATGTTTCACCCAACTCAATCAGACTACAACATAAGAAAGAAGAAGAAGATGCTCAAAGAAAATCAAGGCTTCATGCATTTGTTTCATTTCCTAAATTAATATAATATGTAACTGAAATTTCATTCCATTGACATAGAACGCCAAAATAGACTAATCACTAAAAGCATATATGGGGTGACTTAAAAAAAAAAATTGTAATTGAACACTTCCATCATCAATTATTGTTGTGATGAAGAAAAGTATTTGAAGATGATGTTGGATTTGAAACCTATAATTGAATTTTATTAGACTTATTATTAAAAGATTCTACTATTAGAATTTGTAGTTATAATATTATGTATGATAACATTTTGGTCCCTCAATTATTATAATTTTATAAATAAAGATATATTTATCTATTAATGTATCATCATATTGGTCCTTGATCTTTATTGAATGATCAAAATATTTCTACAATATAAATTTTGATCATTAATATAAATAAATATCTATTTTCTTATTTGTAATAATTTAAAACTATAGGAACCTTAATGTTATTATTCCATAGAATAACTTATCATTTCCAATAACAAAAGTCATACCGGTATAACAATGGGCTGACTGCTTAGTTCGAAACTTCGTTTCTCAAGACCCCATAATAAGAATTCAAAACAAGTATAAGAATTGGTCAACTAACATTACATTATTTGCACAATAATTATTCAAATATCTTCTAAGAATTTGACTTTGATTAGTACTAATCAAGTTCGTTACAGAATTCTATTCTACACTCAAAGAATGTTAATTTCTACTCTAATTATTGACAAAAATTCATTCTCTATTATTCGGAGAGGCTTGAATCTCTTTCCTCGACCAAGTAACAAACACCCCATTATTAGGTGATTGTCGATACATACACATGATTCTCTTAATTTGTTATTTGGTTTGGCAATAAGAATAGTTATAATTTGATGGGTGATAATCATCACAAATTTGTATAATAGCTTGCCATAAAAAGTAGTTCAATGTTTACACGTTCTTTAAATATTGCATTAATGTTTAAATTTTTATATGTATTACCTTGATTCTCTTAAAAAATTAATAAATACATATAAGTATTTTATATGGTATTTCAAATTTTGCTCATATTACAACAAAAAGGTGCTTTATTTTCTATCTATATATATGGACGACATGTATTTATATATATGAATTAGGTTTAAGAATTCCAATTTTTTGTACAAATTTTTACACCATTTATATATTATTAAATTAATTATATTTGAATGATCGAGACTTTATTTTTCATGTGTATTAATTATAATGTATTAATAATAAATGTTACATTTAATCTCAATTATTAATAGTATATTAATCTATACATATGGGCAGGAATAAAATTCATTATAAAACAATCAATATATTCGGAAGTGAGGACCCCCACCCCTCAAGTATTTCCTTCTACCAAATTGAAGAACTCACGTTTGGTCACGCAACAATAAAGGGAAGCAGCTTTAGTTGCTTTGGTTGTAAGGTAAAAGAAAGTGATTCCTCCGGAAGCTCTTGCTAGTCAACTTTAGCTTTTAAGAATCACATAGCTTTCTTATACTTAGAAAAAATGGAGAGAAAATTATATCCATAGAGCTCTAAAGTATTCATAAAAATTATAGCATTTTAGACTTTTAGACACTTTGGTAGGCCTAGCTATGCCTATAACTTTTATCTATTTTCTTCTTCTCTTCATGGCAATTTAATTTTGGAAACAATTCCACATGGCCAAATCTTTCTCGCTTTTTAAATAATTGAGTAGATTTTACAAAGGCTCAACTTGCTTTTTCTTCGGTTTAAACTTTCTATCCTTTTTTTTTTCCTGTTTGATTCCCAAGAAAATTTAGGTGGTGCATTTTTGTTCCTCATATTAACTTGGAAACAATTTCAAAAGTAAATTAAAGTATGTAACTCAATGTTTTAATAGAATATAAAACTCAAGAACTACCATATGTGCATATCTCAAGAAGATTATGTTTTTTTTTGTTCTTGATAAGTTATTCTAGAAATGGTTCCTCGAAATAAATATAAAAAAAAAGAAAACTGTTGCAGGCACCTTTAATGTTATTTTTTAATAAAATAAAAAATAAAAATAATATTTTTAAATTAATATATCTTGAAAACTATAAAATACATCTATTAAATATATTTTGAAGAATTGAATTTCAATAATTTTCGTTGCCAAATATGATGTAATTGGTTAATTTTATTAGTTTTAATTGTTCAAAAAACATATATTATAATAATATTATAATTTTTTTTTAAAAAAATTATCTTACTTTTAATTTTATTATTTATACCAAATATAAAATATAATATATCATCTCAAAATTATTTTAGAAATATAATGTTGTACCGGGAGTACCTAAAATTTTCTAAAAAAAATAAAAATGAATTTACACTATAGGGAAACTATGATATAAGATAAAGTTTAACAATTTAATTTCTATAAAGTTTGAAATTCATGTGACAAATATTATTAAATTAAGTTTGTTCAAAATTAAAATTGAGGTCTACTTTTGAAAACTTTGGGAAGACTCCATATATTGAATATATATATATATATATATTATATAAAATAATTATTAACCACAATGAAATGAAATGTGTCTCATCAAGTAGGGTTAGGCACCTTTGCTCTTCCTTTTTTTTAAACGAATATTCTTTTTTTTAATGGGTAAAAAAATATGTTAAATGAAAGGAAATTGAGTATAATTAATGTGGAGAAACAAAGAGACAGAAATGGGACAAGTAAGAAACTGGAAAAGACTCAATTGGTTTTGATTTGTTTGTTGACTCATCAACATGTCTCTCTCTCTTTACTTATCCACTCTCCTACAATTATTGATTCTAACTGTGTCTTTGGCTCCACCCTCCATTCATTTTTGGTTATTTTTCATAATAATCATTCTGGTATCATCGCTAATTCATGGCAACGACGATCACGAAACACCACTGCTTAGTATGCATGACTTGTGTTGTGTCCCATTCTACATACTCTTAAAAATTTACTTGTTATTTAAGAAGGAAACACATGTAAACTAGCCCAAACTAGCCCAGGTTTTTAAATTTGTGACAAGTCCAAGCCTAGAAATTGTGCAATTTCTCAACTTACCATGTTTGTCTTTTTTACTCTCCTTATTTTTTCAACAATTTTCACATTACTAATTTTATTTCATTATTTTAAAATTTTGGCATTTTTTATTTTTAAAAACATTTGTATTATTTATTTTTCGTGCGCTAATTTTCACATGTTTAAGCTACAAGATAATGAGTTCTATCGGTTCCACATAACCTATTTTACGCATTTTATATTTATCAAATGTTTTAATTACTGTAATTTGAAAATAAAATTACTAAAATGGATCAGTTGCAAATCGACCAACAAATTTTAAAATAAAAACAGAATACTTTATAGTGCGAAGAAAAAAATTTATAAAAAATACTTACAAATTCTTCGTTAAAAACATTTAACAATATATTAATTGAATCATATTAAAATAAGAAAAACTTATTATTACATTGGATTAACAGTAATTTACCTATTTATATCTAATAAATAATTTACCTGTTATATATATATATATTAATTGTAGATACTTCTCCTCAATATAATAAACAAATAAATTATCATATTATTGTTAAGAACAAATTAGTAACATCAAATCTTGCTTTTAACGGTGTGATGCTACCAGTTGATGAACATGAAAACGATATTGCATTAATTTTGTTAGTATAATAACACAAGGGTCCCTAAAATATTTACAAATTTGGAAATAAAATATTATTTTTACAGTCATATCAAATACATCCATAGATTTGTCTCAATTTATTAGTTAATAAAATATTATCAAATAAATATTAAAATATAAAATTATTAATATTACTCTTAAAAATTAAAAAAAATGTAATAAAGGACTAATTACATAGAAAATATTCTATAAATATTTTTATTGCAAAAGTTTTGAAAAAATTAATATAAAATAAACTAATAATAAAAGAAAAATGAATAAAATTATTAGAAGTTAAATTAAATTGATAAATAAACTTTGAGGTAGTCAACAATAAAAGCTATGATTTGGAACTCCACTTTCTATTTGAAAATCTCTACTTCTCCCAAAAAGTTGCCACTTTATTGTAAAAATCCTCTCTTCTTAGGATAAAATTGTCATTTTCTTCCATTAATTGAGTTTCCACTTTGGGTTTGAAGAATTACGTTCGTTTGAAAAATCACTATCAATATTTAATCACATCATTTAAAACATAATTTATAAAATTTTAATCCATTTTTATGACCATCTTATTTATATTTTTTCTTAATGCAAAATATATATATTTTTTGTATGTAATAGTAGGTCATTCGATCATGTTTCAATTGTTTCTAAATGCGTAGTAGCAATTTTGTTCATGTTTGATTTTACTAGCAAATGTGCCCTTAGTAAGATCATAATCATAATAACGTAATTTAATTTTGTTAAATTCATATTATCTTGTTAATAAAAGAAGTGATTTTTTCATTTTTCTGATTTTGTAGTATTGTTAGGTGGTACGGAAAAGTGAACAAGTATAATCGGGTAAAAGACAAAGAGTTATTTTAATATAATTATTACCTAGTTATTTGATCATTACTTGTTAATAATTAATTTTTAAAATTGTTCATGAAATAGAGAAAAATAAATTTAAAAAATAAGAGGGGAAGTATGTGTTAATTATTTTTTTCTTTTTATCATTGATGTAATGACAAGAAAGTGAAAGTAATTTGTATTGGACTTCATGCAACTACAAATTTATTATAAGAAAGGGCAATTTAATATTTTAACAAATCACTAAATAAAAAAAAATTGATTTTTTCGTTATGTTCAAGAAGATATCTATGATTCTTATATATAACTCTTTATACTTATAATTTTGCGAAAACTCATGGGAGGTCTCCTTTAATTACCCTAATCTTATTGATATAATAATAACTCAATGAAGCAAATTTTTTGTATCTTTTGTTTGTAATATTTGTTTGCATTGTTATCTTATTGTTATATTATAACAATTTATTATTATATTCATATATATATACAAAGAAAAAAAACCATAATAGTGTACTTTTTTTTTAAATCATTCAAATTAAAAATTGTAAATATAATTTAAATTATTAAATAATTATTAATATTGTATTACATATTATACATGTTTAACTTTGAGAGCACAACTAGAGTTGAGAAGACAAACAATTGATTTAAATATTGATGAATTAAATATGTTAATAGTTGATATATAATAATCATAATAGGACAATAAATAATTTTAATTTTATTATTAATTACTATAGTTATCAATATTGTTGTTAAAACAAATTTATAGGTAGTAATTTAAAACAATCGTTACGACAATAATTAAATAGGAATACAAATTCACGGTAATAGTAACAATTTGTTAATAGTAATGGTAAGACTTTGTTTAATATTATCATCTTTATTTAAATAATATGTTTTATTTAATATATTATTATTTTTTTATTAAGTTATTATTAATATATTATAAACATTGTTTTAGCAATAATGTCTTATTATATAATTTATGTGTTAATGCTGCAAAAATTCTTTTGGGGACTCAGTGTACCAATGTCAATTTTCTTCCTCTTGCTTGAATATTGTTTAACTTGAAATTACAACGAAACCTAAGGGAGTAAAAGTTGGTAGTCGGGCGAAAATCTTCTTATGCTTAAATTAGGGTTTTGTTTTATGATGTTCGAGAGAAAAACAACGAGATAAAGACTATCTTTTCTAGAAACCAATTATATGCCTAGTCTAGAGTTATTTCATAATGCGTACCTAATTCTCCTCGATCCCCGTTTTATAAATATTATTTTATATTAAATCTCCCAAATTTAGTAGAATTTCATAGAATCTAGAAATAATGATCTTAATCGTATTTGAATTCTGTAAATCACAAGAATTTCACTTTCTAAGTATCAACTTTATGAATTTTGCTGGATTTCAAGTTCTTATTGTAAAATACGTCACCAGGCCATGGATCCTTATTATGGAATAAGCCTTACTTGCAGAATATATCTACCAGGTTAAGGATCCTTCATAATCTAGAGAGAAATTGAAAAGAGAATGAATTCTTTGCAGATACGTAATTGTCAAGAGCTCTCGAAAGTTATGGTATGAGACTTTTTCATTCACCTGAGATGAGTTCAGATTGTATTATATTTCTAAGACCTCCTTCAAGTTGCTCCCAATACCTCCACGAGTGGGAGAAGTCTCAGAATTGACGCTCGAACTCGAGGCCTTTTATCTGATCTCAAGAGGTCTCGACCCTCACTATACTTGAGGTCCTTGTTATCCTCTTGATAGTGTCTCTTGGATTTAACCAGGTATCAAACTCTTCTTTCATCCTTCATGAGACTCTAATTCGGGCTCACAACCTATTGGGCTTTACTTATGTCCCAGACTGCATCCCTAACATCAGGCCCTTCTAGTTTAAGTCAAAAAATAATTGTTTTGACAAAAAACTAAAACCGTGATGTGAAAAGACGTGCTTGTAAGCCAACTTTGAATGCTTAACTAGGAATCCGCCAGCCTTCATCCGAGCGGCAATCTTTAATTGGTTCATAGGGTTATGTCGTTTTAGGCCTCAAAAGATCTTCCTAGCCTTCATGATGGCCACCCCTTTTTCATATTTATTGGATCATCTTCTAACTTTCCATCCAATGTGGCTTTACCTCATTCATTGATCTCCTTTCGCATCAACGACTTGGGTTTCTTTGCCCTCCAAAATGCCATTTATTTCACTCTTTTACTCCATTCATCTTCATTCCATATTGATACTTTCTTCTCATTGGAAGCATCTTTGATAGAAACAAAACTTCTGATTTTAAAGTAAAAGTCTCTGCCCAAACCCCCTTTATTCTTCCATCAAGAACTGGTAAGTTTCTATTATTCCTTATTATTTTTATTTTTGTCGAATTTTGGTACTCTTGGTTGATTAAAGCGAATGATGAATAGCCTTCTAGGGTTAAAGACTTTAAGTAAATGTTTCATGAGTTGTTGATGATTTGGAGCAGCTTTTGATGTTTTACTTTTCTATATTGTGAATAGAGATGAGAAGAGATAGCGAGTCTATTTCCAGGAGAAATAACTTTAAAGAAAAGCTAGTCCTAGTTTCTACTCCTCCCCTTGTCTCAGAGGCAAGGAGATACATTACACCTTTTAAAGCGAATTGGTTCTTTTCTTCCATTACAGAGTCAGACTTGGAAGCTTATACCCGTTGTTACCACATTCATGAGGGAATTTACCTTAGGGTTCATAACGAGGATGAACTTCCAAGTTGCCTTCTTAACGTTGAAATTTTCTTCAATGGAGAACTATTTTACTTTGGGGTCAGACTCCTACTTTAGGACTATTTTACCAAAATCTTTGAATCTTTTAGTATTGCTCCCTACCAACTGAATCTTAATAGTTGGAGAATTTTATCGGGTTTATTTATTTTGTTGAGTTAGATTTCAGAATTCGCTTCTTCAATTGAGGAGATTAAGTATATGTACCTCCTTAAAAGGAACCCAATAAAGAACCTTGCATAGTATTATCTTTAAACTCGTCTTGAAAAATGCAATCCTATAATGGGCAACCTATCTTGCAATAAGGATTGGAAGAACAAGTGGTTTTTTATTGGTAGTGATTGGAACCTCAACAACAACATCTAGGTGCCTAGATTATTTGGGGATGTAATCACCTGGAGTGAGTTGCCCGAGCTTAGTGCTCGAAATTTAGAGAGGGTTGAGATGACCAGGTCTTCGGCATCTAGCCAAAGATCTCTCATTTTTTATGACGACCTGATTTCATTATGGCCTGTGAATTTTGTGTTTCCAAGGGCCAATTGGCTTCAGAAAAGCCCAAGCTGATAAGCATCTTTTTTTCTTCTTCTCTCATGTGTTTAATTATGTTATCTAATCTCGTTGTTACCCTTTCTTTTGCAGGAGAGATGACCCCAAAGAAACCAGTGCCGAATCCTCTTGATGTACTGAGGCAATTGGCCAAGGGCAAGAACGCTGAAAAGGCCCCCTCAAACTCCAAGAATTGAGGTTGGGTCTTCTGCCCTCAAGAGTTTTGCTGAGACATCTGCTCTCTCCAATGTTGCTAGGCTTTCTGGCTCTAGCAAAATTCCAATTCCTAACAGAGAAGTTATGATCTGATGTGACCTGCCATATCTTCCTGCCCCCAAGCTAAATAAGGGGAAGCGCAAAAGAAAGGTTGATGCAGTGATAGAGGATGATAGGCCGAGGCAAAAGAAAGGGCTGTCTGTTCGGAGATATTAGGGGGCCATTGTGACACCTCAACTTATCCTAGAAGACCTTCCCAAAGATAAAAAGGGAATTCTTTGCCAATTTCCTTCCTTGCATTAACTAGCAAGTTTTGGAGATTAGTCCCAAATACTTAGAGGCTTTTGCTCTGGGACTTTTGGAGTATTTGGTGAGGTGGTCGAGTCGGGTGAGTTATTTCTTATTTTGTATTTGAAAAAAAGAGACTTATTTTATTTCTTCTTATGTTTGATCATTTTTATGTTAACTGATTCATGG
>JAXCLQ010000002.1:10432109-10475208 GCA_035584115.1 Cedrela odorata | reverse complement strand
TTTTTTATAAAAATACAAAAGAAATTAGGGATCAGTATGTTATTATCCCCATAAAGGTTGTTAATCTTTGAGAGTTGCGAAGCCATTTATGTAGAGACCCCAACAGATTCAGAAAAGTACATGAAAAAGTCATGATTTCCTGCATAAGCATTGCAGGACGTCCTCCGTTTCTTCTTTTATGGAACCAACATTGATATATCATGTGATTCTGAACTTATGATAACAATAGATCAGGTCCGTAGTTAACAAATCATCATCACCATCACAACAGCCTGACCCCACCTGTAATTACATCACCAATAAATGAACGGCCAGTATCTCCCCCATCAACGAAAGGTCAGCTCTTGGTTTTATCTTTTATTTATTTATTTATTGAAAATAGACTACTTGATTTAATTTGAAGTATTTGATTGGGCATAACTTTTGCTAATTTTGGGAAACCACTAATATATCTCATGTTTTCATTATGCAAAAATTAAAATAATCAACGTAAAATTTAAAATATAAAATATAAAAATTAAAATAATTAACATAAAATTTAAAATATATTAAAAATATATATAAACATTTATTATAGACAATCCACTAATTTTGTATCAAGAATAAACCTAATTTTGTATCAAGAATAAACCTAACAATTGTTATGATATATGACCACTATATACTAGTAATTTAAAATATAAAATTTATAATTTTAAATATGAAATTGCCCAAATATTTTTTTTTATGAGCAAAATATTGTTTTATAATTAGTAATTATTAAAAAATTATAAAAAATTAAAATTTAATTTTATGAAATTATATCTTTAATTACAAAAAAGTTATATATCTATATTAATATTTTAACTACAAATTAAATAAACTCATCATTTAACAAATTTAAAGGACATCATAAGTATGCCATAGTAATACTACATTTTTTTTTAATTCTTATCTCGTTTTTTATTTTTATTTTAAGTGGCGATATAAATTTATCATTTAATTAACAAATATCATATATTCATATCACTAAAATTATAAATTCGTATACATGCAGATATTCGTATTTTATAAATTTTTTTTTACAAAATTATTAATAATTTAACACTAAATTATTTTGATTTAATTTTATATTATTAGAATAATATAAAACTTCAAATGCAAACCGTTTACATTTAGAAATGATTACAAAAAATTTAAACACAATCATTAATTCATAGCAACTAAATTTTAAGTATACGAGGGACAAATTTTGTATATGGGGCCAGCTATAAAACACTACTACCACACCTAGTTCAACTAAATCATTATTTTCTTACCAAGTTAATTAAGCATACTAATTTTAAATAAAAATGAAATGCCCTCTTAGTTAAAACTCAAAAAAGTTGAAGAATTTCAGCTCTCTCAAAACTCAAATTTTGAGCGCGAAATTTACTCACACATATTTTCGTTTTTAACTATACGAGAGTATTTTTGTCTAAAATCAATATATTTAATTAGTTTAATAAAAAAAATATTTAACACAATTATTTTAGTTAAATTGACTTTAAAAAGTGACTACTTTAAAAAAAATTTAAAATATGCATGACAATCCAAAAATTTCATCATTTTATACCAATAGATTAATAAGTAATTAAGAGATAAAAATTATAAGAATGCATATAATTAAATGATAAACGATGAATAAATATAAAATAAATTATAAATTACTAAAATATTTATAATAAATTTAAGAAATTCGAGATTTGAATTATGCTCACGTTAAAAATAGTGAAGCTGTTTTATTTATTTATTTCAATATTTGTAAAAAAAAGGGGAAAAAGATCGAAATTATATTAAATTTTTCTTTTTTTACTAATTTATGAAACATATCCAATATTATGGGAATTGGGGTGATGTAACTTGTTGGTGGGCCCACGAGATAAAGTAATTGGGGCCATATATCTTCTATTCCGGTGGGCCTTCACCACTGTTAACTATCCTCCACGTGACCTAACAGTCATTCTGGAGTACTATAATTTAATCATAAATTTAAAAAACAATATATGTCAAAATTCTTAATTTAAATATATAAAAATTTAAAATACATATAAAATATTTATTTAATAAAAATTTTCATTATTCGAATATAATTTAATTATTTTTATTCATGTATTTATTTATTTTAAAAATATTTTTGAATAATTAAAGACCACTTTAAACAAATAGATAAATTATATTCTTATTTGTGGAAAGATAAACAAATATAGGGATCTGGATGTTATTATTCAATTTGCTTGAAAAACCACTTTTGAGCAGGTGAAGCATTGTATCCTATGCTGTATCAACCGTCCGATCAAGAAATTGGCACAAAAACCGGAAAAATAAACCCCAACAACCAAACAGAGCCTTAAGTGGCGCCTTCTAGCCAAGACAAACAAACAACAGTTTACAATTAAAGCTTAGAGTCAGAGGAGAGAGACAAAAAATTCTAAACTTTTATGGGATAATAACATTCGAGTCCCTAATTTTTCCAATTTAACAAATGAGTCTCTATCTTATTAAAATGACTAACTTTCCATTATGCTAATGAATTTTAACATCGCAATATTCAACCATGAAACCTAAAACTAAAAGAAAAATTTACTAATGAATTTAGTAGTAAGTCACCGTCTATTTTTCTTTGTTGAGTTTGAATCCCATCGTAATTTGTGGGTAATTTTTTTTCTTATAACAAAAATAGATTTAACTAAATTTGAATTTAAACTTTCACATCGTTTAATAAATAAATATTTAACCAAAAAATATTGTTGATTAGTTTAACGGTAAACTAACGAATGTAGAGGAAAGATTTCTAATTCACTTGGTTGGTGGGTAATTATCTTCACTTACAATGGGAGTAGATTTTAACTTAGTTTAAGTCTAGATTTTTGAACCAAATTTATTTCAAATTGTGCTATTACAAATTCAATCTAGTAAGGTTTCCATAGATATCTAATTAAAAAATAACACTAAAAGTTATTTTCACCATTTTAAAATAAACAAATTATCTCTTTAGTTGTGAAAATATTAACACTTAGGGATCCGGATGTTATTATCCCATTACTTAATAAACATTAATTGTAGTACAGTATTCTTAATGAATGGGCGGGAGTAAGGGCGGCTTGATTTTCAAAATACGAAATTTAAAAAAAAAAAAAACAAAATAAATAAAAAAAGCAAAGCTGAATTTTTAAGTAACAAAAAGCTGAAAAGTATTTTGAGGTTTCATTCATTCCCACAATCACATGCTGCTTTTTCTACTTCCAATATTTATAAAAAAGAACGTCGCATATATTTAATATATATTTTTTAATTTTTATATTAATTATTTTAAATTTTATGTTCGTATTTTAAATTTTACGTTAATCGGTTTAATTTTTATATTTTTTTTATTATATATTTAAAATATTATAATAATCAATTTATATTTTATGTTTTAAATTAAAAAATATGGAATATAAATTAGCAACTCCTTTAAAAAAAACAAAAAGAAAAAAGGAACCACATTATCTGCACTTGTGATTATGTCCACTTGTGATTCAACAGATTTTTGCAGGGTGGATATTGTCAATTTACCCTATATATTTTAATAATATTCCATTGTGTACTTTAAAGTTGAATTTATTATCATTATAACCCTAACTGTTAGTTGCTTAATGTGTCATTAGATGAAAAATAATAATACAAAAATAAAATATTATATATTAAAATGGTATTAAACATGATATACTACATTATTTTGTTTTCTTTCATTAATAAAAACAAAATTATGTATAATATTTGAGTCTTGAACAATTTAGATTAATTAAATTAATTTATATACTCAAAATATAAATTATTACACGATATTTAGTTAGTTAATGAATTTATTGAAATTTAGTTGTTTAAAATATTGCTACTAGATGTGTTTCGTAATTCTTATTTTTTATAATATAATTTTTTAAAAAATATTAAATAAAAAAATATTATATTCAATATTACCATTTCAAAATTTCACCAAAGCAACTAACAATTGGGGGCATAATGATTAAATATGAAATTTTAAGATAAAAATGAGATATATTAAAAAATAAGGGCTAAATTGAAAATAATCATTTATTTTATTTATTTATTTTTTGTTGTGGTTGCTTATTTCAATATTATATCTGAAAAACATGTTTTGATATCATTTATTTCTTCTTCCCATCTGATCTCTGAACTTGTTTTGGTCTCCAGTCAAAGGTATTTGATCTGGGTCTTCTACCTTCTCTTCTTCTGCTTCTTTATTTTATATTTATGGGTTCTTACTAATAATTTATGCTGTGCATAAATGTGCATGTCATCTTATTAATTCAGTATATTGAGTCTTAAGAAAACAAGGGAAATAAAGTTTTGAGCTTTATCATCACTCATATTTGGGACTTTTCGTTGAATACTTGTCACTGTTTCATAGATTTTGAATTTTTGGAAGATTTTGAGTGTTTTTCTTCTTGGATTGTTTCCATTTCGTAATGGGTATCTAGTAATTTCACTAATTAATGGTGTTTTCAGGTACTTTTGATAGTGTTTGTCTTTTTGTTTATTAGAGCTTTCAGTTGCTTCTTTTACTGCCAATGTGTGTGTGTGTGCGCGTTATTTTTTAAAGATTTTCTCTGTTTTTTTTCTTTTCTTTTTGTGATATAATTGTGAAGTTAAAACTTAAAATTGATATGTCTTGTTGTTGAGTTGGTTAGTTAATGGTTTAGATTTGAAGCAAACCTGAGAAAATGATAAGCTAAGTCATCTTTTTGTTTAATAGTTGAGATTGTAGAAGAGGTATACATTTGTGCCTTATAAGAGCGGAGCGTGAGTATCCGGTGTCAAACAATGAAAGTTGATTTAATATATCATTCTTGATTTCTGCTTTGGTTCTTGCTATTTAAAAATGGATTTACGATGGGTTCTTGGTGACAATTTGAGTGCTGGATTGAATGTGTTTGCAGATAAACAATCTGTGATGTGATGTGCTAATTTTTGCTGGAATATTAGATCTTGAAATGGAAAAACGAAAATGGTTATGGAAGAGGAAGTGTTCTGAGAGAAGCCCCGGAGAAACTGAGAGTTCGGGATCGATATCTTCACATTCTGAGAGATACTCTGATGATCAGGTCTGTACTGATGCCTCTCAATTAATAGCTTATTGACTTGCAGAAAATTGAAATGTTATTTCTAAGCTCAGAACTAAAATCACCAGATGTTTGGTTTGCTTAAAAAGTTTTATATGTTCAAAGAATTTCAGGCTTAAATATATTGCTTGCATTCCATGTCCCCATTGTGTATTTCTATTCCTAAATATAAGTCTTGACTTACAGATGAATTTTGAAAATAAAATAATTGGTTTTTCTATGATGGGGAAATAAAAATACTTGCACTCTTGGTCTTGATGGTTGGAAATCCCAATTTTTTTCAGTTCTTTCACCACAAGTTATGAACTGCCTGAACTAGATAAATAATTATGCAGAAGCAAACTCTTGCTATTTGAGTTGATGACATGGTTTTGTTTGGGTCTCTCAATAGGTTTGCAATAAAAATTCTCTCAGAGTTTTAATAAATTTGAGTCACAGTCCCTGTTTGACAGTTTTCCTCCCTCATAATGCTTTTAGTTTGTTTGTCTATTAGAAAGAACTTCCTTGTCCTTTCTTATTTTCCATGGACACATTTCTTAGCCCAAGTGATATAATATCCTTTGAGAGTGGAAGAGTGTTGAAAGAACTATGAAACTTGGGTATTACTGTCAATTGTTATGCCGATTGCTACTTTCTTAAGTTTTACCAAACGTGTAATATGTGATTGTCTTGACAACTTCACTCAACTTTAAAATAAGATCTTTACGAGTGATTAATCCTCACTAACAACATTTGCTTATAATAGTCTTCTCAATAAATAGTGTGACAAAATGTCATTTAGTAATTATCTGGAAGTGTGGAGAGAAATATTTTGTAGGCCAACGGGGCATCCTATATAGTTTTGTTGTTTACATTTTCTGATTAAAATTTTTCATTTTTATGAGTTTTGACTATTTTCTAATTGTTGAAGCAGGAAGTTCTAAAGGCATCTGCTAATGACAATGCCCAATCACCTGAAGTCACGTCAAAAACTGTAGCTAATGGAGAAGTTATTAATGATAGCATTAGGATTCTGACAGAAAAATTATCTGCTGCTTTGGTGAATGTCAGTGCCAAAGAGGACTTGGTGAACCAGCATGCCAAAGTTGCCGAAGAAGCCATTGCAGGTATCATGTAGTAACCGACAGCTAGCTGGTATTAAATGCGAAGTTTGCATGATAAGTTTTCTTAACCATGCATTGTTGTAAGCTTCTTTAATCATATTACTCATCTCATTATTTGTATAAATTTTCGTATGTAATTTTAGGTTGGGAAAAGGCCGAAAATGAAGTGGTGATCTTAAAGCAAAAACTTGAGGCGGCTGTACAACAGAACTCGACACTGGAAGATAGGGTGAGCCATCTTGATGGGGCACTGAAAGAATGTGTTAGGCAGCTGAGACAAGGAAGAGATGAGCAGGAGCAAAAGATCCATGAAGCTGTGGAGAAGAAAACCTGTGAGTCAGAATCCATGAAGCTTGAATTTGAAAGCCAACTTCTTGAGCTCCGGAACAAAGTAGAGACTGTTAAATCGGAACCTCAAGTTGTCATTGACGCTGATCTTTGCCAGAAGCTTGAATTTTTGGAGAAAGAGAACTCTGCCCTCAAAATGAAGCTCCTGTCTCAGTCCGAGGAGTTGGAAATCAGGGCGATTGAGAGGGACTTGAGTACCCAAGTGGCTGAAACAGCCAGCAAGCAACATTTAGAGAGCATAAAAAAGGTGGCAAAACTTGAGGCCGAGTGCCGGAGATTAAAAGCTATGGCTTGTAGAGCTTCATCAATAAATGATCATAAATCTACTGCTGCCTCATCCATTTGTGTTGAATCTCTAGTGGACAGTCAATCAGACAGCGGGGAGCGGCTTAACACTGTGGAGATAGATATCCGCAAGAGGGGCGAGACAAATTGCTTCGACTCATGGGCATCAGCTCTTATTGCTGAGCTTGATCAGTTCAAAAATGACAAAGCTGTCGATAGAAATCTCCCGGTCTCTTTGACTGAAATTGATCTAATGGATGATTTTCTTGAGATGGAAAGGCTTGCTGCATTGCCCAATAATGGAAGTGGAAGTCATGTTGAATCAGAAGCTGTTACTGAGCAATCTAGTCATGCAGAGAGTTCGCTAAGAGCCGAACTCGAAGCCATGATTCATCGGACAGCTGAACTGGAAGAGAAGGCAGAAAAGATGGATGAAGAGAAAGCTGAACTAGAAGAGAAAATATTAAAGATGGAAGCAGAGAATGCCGAACTGGAAGAGAAAATAGAAAAGATGGAAGCAGAGAATGCCGAACTGGAAGAGAAAATAGAAAACTTGGAAGCAGTGAAAGCAAAACTGGAAGGGAAAATAGAAAAGATGGAAACCGAGAAAGCTGAACTGGAGATGGCGCTAACCAAAAGTCAAGACTCTATTGAGGCATCACAACTTCAGTTGAGGGAATCTGAAATGAAGTTGGAAGAGCTCAAAAGAGAGCTAAATTTGGCAAACAAATCAAAGCAGCTTGTGGAGTCCGAAGTCAGTAGCATGAAAGTCAAGGCTCAAAAAATGTCCGCAAATATTAACTTATTAGAAGAAGAGGTCGAAAAAGAAAGGACTGTGTCAGCACAGATTACAGTGAAGTGTCAGAAGTTAGAGGAAGAACTATGGAGAACAAAACAAGAAGTTGAGCTACAGAAAATTGCAAGGTCGAACAGTGAAATAAAGATAAAACAGGTAGGTCATTATGTAGTTATCTTAACCAATTTATTGATGAACTGTCTACAAAACATTTTTAGCTAGATATTATAGACTCTACATATAATGATCATAAAAATTTTCCCATGGCAGGATGACCTGGAAACGGCTGCTGGAAAACTTGCTGAGTGCCAGAAAACAATAGCATCTCTCGGGAAGCAACTGAAATCTCTGGCAACATTAGAAGACTTTCTGATTGATACTGCAAGCATACCAGAATTACCTCAGGGAGCAGTACCGGTACCTAAACCTAGTGGAGAATCATGGAAGTTACATTCAAATGAAACATTTTCACCCAAAAGAGATCTGAACTCTTCGAGTATAGCTGTTGAGTGTTCTGGCCCTTCAGTGAGTAAGAATGACAGTAACACGCCACAATCTGCATCTTCGTCTACTTCGTCTTCAGTGTCATCGAATCATGTTAATCCTGAGAAGAACCGAAATGGGTTTGCAAAATTTTTTTCCCGGACTAAGAATGGAATACAACTAGAACTTTAGGGCAAGTATAAAGGAAAGAAAAGTTTGAACATTTGATTTGTCAGATGTAAAACAGAGGATTTGTATCACTTAGAAGAAGATGCTGATTAAATGCTGTTTAATCAGCAGTAATTATTTTATTTTCTTCCATTTATACACGATTGTTTTTGTTGGTCTGTGAATCAAAAATTTTCAAGCAAAGTTCAGATGTTCATTCCAAGTAATGCTGATTAATTGTTTTGTCTTTGGATACTTCAAATTGGGATTATAAGTGTGGATGCTTTCATTTCAAGGAGCTTTTGGCCAGACAAAACTGGACAAAATTATAATTGGGTTGATTTAAAAACAAATATTGGGGTGAGAGAGGCTCGAACTCTCGACCTCAGGATAACTCAGAAGCTATGAGACCTACGCGCTAGCCAACTGCGCCACCACCCCTTATATCTACCACGATTAATTTAAAAAATTACCAATTATAACAATCAGATTGTATAAAGTGTAACAATAGTCGACATTACAAATGGTAACGATTCTTCCACTCTTTGGGCAGTGAATTCAATTTTTTTCGTCTATGTCGTTTCACAAATTAGTGTAAATTTGATCGAATGAGATCACATCTCACAAAAAATAAAAATAGAAATTGGACACAAGTAACATAACAGGTAAACTGATTAATGATTCTTAAAAAACTTCCAAGTAACAATACTTCATTAGTTTACTAATATTATGTTTCATTATGTGAAAGTCTTTCATTTTAACATGCATTCTTTTTGACAATACAAATCTTCATAGTGGGCATTTTTCTTTAAATTGAGTTCATTGAAATTTTTAAGTAAAATATTTCAAAGTGGTATAAAAAATTTAAATTTCAAATTTCACTCGTAAACCAATTAAAAAAACTACGAGATTCTACTAATGTAAAATCGATCAATGTTTGATTACCTTTCCACAAGAGATTGTGTTCATGAAAAGAGTTATAGTAATTCGATTCTAGATTCACTAATATGACTTATGTAGTAACTTTGGGTTATGTGAATGACACTTAAAAGAAACTTGCAAGTAATGTTGTAACAATTGCTTTAATATTATTATGGTTCCATTATGTCAAGTCTTTTAACATTCATTTTCATATTATTTGGGCTGGATAAATCATAGTAGTGGGTGTTTTGCCTTGAGTTGAGCTCATTGCAACATTTCTTCAAAACACTTTTGTGCAACAATCTAAAAGGAAGAAGAGTTTTGTGTCATTGACCTTTTCTTCTTCCTAAAATTGAAGACCCACCATTTTTCTTTTTGTTTGCAATTAATAAAGCGAAGAATAAAACAACAATGTCACACAATTTCACTCATTGAAGCAAACAGAAGATTGTAAATGAAAATACAAATTTCTGTTTACAGATATATAACAGTATGTCAGCAATCCTGACAAGCAGGTTCCATGATTGTACATAAAAATTATTACGACGACAAAATAATTCCATTCCACATTGAATTAAAAGTTACAATATCTTAATCTCAAACATATTTGAAAACTGAACTTTGATTAATGACTCTTAACAATATTACACCTTGTCTGAACAGAGAGAATTCCATAAAAATAGAATGTAAAGCTAGTTACTTTTTGATTGCTGTGAACAAGTTTACTGTTTTTCCTACCCTTAGAAGAGATATTATAATCTGCATTCTATAAGAATAAAGATTTCCAAACTACGGTACAAGAGTATAAATCTAAACTCCCAACAGATTCCTGACTGTAATGTCATCTATAGGAACAGAAAAAAAAGAAAAGAGATTATAATCTGCATTCTCATATTCTCGGGCACGGGGGATTGCGTGAAATGAATCATACATTCAGTAACTTTACAGAATGGCATAGCTATTCCTTTTTGGCAGTAGAAATACAGAGTGGGATAAAATTTTTGGATTATTATATAAAATCAATGAAAAATTTGAAGATACAATACTAATTGTTTCTTTGATCTTTTCTTTCTGTCATTCATGATGATGATTATTCGCCCTCTGCTGGGGATTTTTCTCCCTTTGGAAAGCATTGAAGAGATCTATGCCAAGAAAAGTATTAAGCAAATTCATGCCGGCCATCCCAAACAAGGCAAGTGGCAACTCAATACCTTTTTCAAATTTGGGAGCATCTCTGATTAGCTTGATAGTGATTAAAATATGAGAGGCAAATCTTGCTAGAAAGAATGTGATCCAACTGAGAATCCATTCTACTCTTACAATTCTACTCTTGGCATCGCGGATACCAGCCATCCGTCGCACTTTCCTCACATGTAAAAAGATGGAATGTAGCTGTATCACCAAAACGAATTTCAAACTCAGGATCATACAACATTATGATTAAATGATATAAGAACTAAAAAAAAATACAAACAGATGGAGAGATTACACATACAATTAAGAAAAAAGAATCATACAATAAGTAACAACTTTTGGGAAGATACCTCGCAAATGAGAGTGAGAATAAGGTAATTGATGGTGACATTTCGATACAAAGCAAGAGTAAAACAAATGAGCAGCAACAGATGATGCACTAGAATGGCAGGGATCAAACTGCTGTATAATCGATAGAGAAGCATATCCAACTGATCATATGCAAAGTAACCACACGAGAAGCATAAAGTGGGATATGCCCACGGCCAAGTTCCGCTAACCAACTTCGAATGCTCAAACATACCATTTGAACCATTTCTTAGCCATTCATTAACCAAAATGAACACCACTGCAAGAACATAGATATACATTTGATAAGGGATACTCGTTACAAAAAATTTGAAATAAAAATCTTATAAAAAAAATATTAATGTATAAGCCAGTTTTATAAAATGAAGATGCCAGCTTGCTGTATTTGTTCAACTCCGTTTAAGTTGTACCACGGGATCAGCTTTCAAATTTTTTGTTGAGCTTGAATTATGATTCTTCTCATGCTTGCTGACGAAGTGTTTAGAATCAATTATTTCAGATTGAGCATTTTAATTGCATATTTTCTTCCATCATAGTTTTCAACATTTCTCTTAAGGAACATCCTCCAAATGCAAAACTCAATCGCATCAACATCTAACAAGATGTAAGCCGTGAATGTAATCATCCATTTTTTTTTTGCAGATTTATACAAACATCTTTGATCTCTCCGACTACTAAATTATAATAACATGCCTAGCTAACAGACAATTTGGTCACTCAGAAATAACCATACAGGAAACAACGCTGCTTGTACAGGCAATCAGATACTCAAAGGCATTGAATAGGAATTCATGGTCCACCCACGCAACAAACTGATATATATATATATATATATAAGAGAAACCCGAATCTCTCCTCAATCCTTACTAGGTATAGACCACTACCATCTTCTTGTGAAGTTATTTTGAGTACAATTTCTAATGATGCCATTTTCACAACTCATATCAACAAGCTTGTGAAGACTGACTAAAGCCTCCAAACTAAAACCTCAGAAAGTTTCACTTTCACCTCCATGTCGATAATAACTAATAAAAACACCAACTCAAGAACATTAACCCCAACTCCAAGGCCAGCAACTCGACAACATTCACACCTCTACCAAAATTTCATGTGCCAAGCACTTCCCTTCATACATTTTGTCACGTATACATTTAACACTTTTATATAGTCTTTTTCCACCCAAAAAAAAAAAAATTCCCATTCAGTTAAATGAAATCTGAGATCAATTATTTCATTTCTAGAGATCAAAATCAAAATCAAAACCATTTTCCAGAATCACAAAACATCAGGAACAAACAAACAACATAGCATAGCATTAACATAAAGAATTGATAACACAAGAAATAAGCAGATAACCTTTTCAGCAAACGAAACAAAAACCTAAAAAAAATTGTCAAAAACAAGCAAAATATTAGAACCTGAACCGGATGTGACGGTGGAGTGGAGAAGAGAGACAGAAGTGTTGACAAACAGAGGATCGCGAGAGACTAAAAATCGGATAACCCAATTAGCTGTTTGGTAAAAACAGGCGCCAGAGACAATAAAGAGAAGTTCTTTGCGCCTGTTGAATAGAATTTCGAACAAAACAGAGACCGACCAGAGAAGCAAAGTGGCCAAAAAGAAAACACCTGCCTTGTTCTTATCGCTCTGTTTGGAACTCGTTCTTGCCATTGATGAAGAAGAAGCAGCAGCTCTGAAATCTGAAATCTATCTATTGATACAGTATAGAGACAGAATTGGAGCTTGGAGTGGAAGCTTTCACTTTGTGTAGTTGAGATGCTGGTGAGTTTAATGAAACCATAAAGAGCGTTGTGCTTGAAGCTACGCTACAACGGTTGTACTATAAAATTTTAAAAAAGAAATTATCAATTTTTTTATTATATATTATCACATATTTTTAATATTATAAATAAATAGATAAATTAAATCCCTTTATTTTTACTTTTTGCCAAATTTCATTTACTCAATTGATTTGTCATATTTCACGGTTATAATATCTTTAACAATTTTTAAAAAAAATTACTTTATTCCCGATACGTAAAAATATACTTAAACTTAATTTCATAAAACGTCTCCAAATAAACTTAACTTACTTGCACAGCCATTCAAAAGAAGATTTTAACAATACGTCGATAATAATTAACCAATTCAAAAAAAATTCGTAATTTTGACAAATTATTAAGTATTTTTTAAAAGTAGTACGATATTTATTTTAATTAGATTTATCAATATATCATTTTCAGAAATAACGTGTCCTAAAATCTTGACTTTTGTCACCTAAAATTCACATTTCTCACTTAATATATAATTGATGGTGTCTTAATGTCTGCAAGACAATCTCCAAGTATCTCTTCCGTTCCTCCTAAGTTTTGGAATATATTAAAATATCGTCAATTAACACAATAATAAATCGATCCAAATAATTCAAGAAATCTCACATAATTAATTTAACATCTTTAACAAAACTTTAATATTTGTGTTACATTGGACTATTCTTATTAAGATTACTTAACTTTAGCCTATGTTATTTGGATTAATGTCATTATTTTAAGAGTTTGCAAGCAGGGAATGAAAGTAAGGTGTGTTGAAGAATAACAAAGCCTATTACATGTATAAAGTGAATCTAACAAAAAAGTAAAGCCCAATGTATATGAAGAAACGACGTCATTTTTATCTTTTAGAGTTATAAAATGATGTTATATATATATATATATATATATATAAAGTGGAGTCAAATCGAAATGCGCTATGTTTAGTGAATTTTATGAAATTACTTCACTGTCCTTCAGCAGTTAGGAGGAGTAAATAGATGGTGGTTTAGGGACTAAAGTGAAATAAAAATAAAATAGTAAGAATGTTTATAAACATAAGTATCAAAATAGTTAAATAAAATAAATTTTTATAAAAATTAGGGGCTAAAGTGAATTATTAGGAACAATAAACAATTATTATTTTTTTAGAGTATTTTACTTAACAAATATAACATTATCCACATCAAATTTTAAGAAATATCATACAAAAAAGAAGAAGAAGTTTCCGAAAATATCCCTAGACAAAGATATTTTTACTTTGTATAACACAACATGTGGTGAAATGTTATTAAAACCAAGTGATCTCATTCACAAACTAAATAGTATCTAAGCATAATATTCCAATTTCCAAAAACATACTAATCCCTCCTTGTAATTTTACTCCACCTTAAGCCATCAATCACAATCACGATTAAAAATAAATGACGGCTGAGATTTTTTCATCCACAAACAAAAGGGGTACAAATATTTGAGTGCCTACGTTTTGTATATTTTTATACAAATATATATATATATATATAATTTATTTATTTATATTAAATAAATCACTAATTTTTATTAAAATAATTAAATTAATCTTTTACTATTAAATTTATATTCAATATCATTTTGTATGAGTTGTAGAACGATGAAATGTATTGCCGATCTAACTTTAATATATAAATTTATTTGTGTTTCGTACTAAATTTATATCATATTAAATTTTAAAAAAGTCAATATGACATGAAGACGAGCTCACTAAATTTATGATATTCTCAGTTTTAGACTTTTTTTATTTTTAAAATTTTTAAGTAATTAAACATATCAAAACTAAAATTTCAATCCAACTCAAGTTCACATTAACTCATTTGACAATTAAGATTTATTATTTGGGGACCTATGTGACGTAAAAAGATAAATATATATTTATTTAAAAAAACATATAAAATAGAGACCTGGATATTATTATCCCAAAACCTAAAACAGCAAGATGAAAACGCGGCAGACAAAACCCACTAAGCAGATTGTAAGATAAAGAAAGATATCTCCACAATCCGAGCTGGCAACAATCGAAGATATAAAGGGCCCCACAAGTTTGGAAATACTCTCTCGCAGACCAATAAAGCATGTGGATGTACAAGACGCCACGTGTATGACAGAAGTCTACGTGGCATCCCACGGGAGGACAGACGAGATCGCGGGGAACTCCAACCCCTTATCAACTAAGTTACAAAATCCCAAAAATTAATCTCTCTTTCTTCCTTTCCTCCAACTCTGCAGCGCGTGCTTTTCAAAAGCCATGACCGCCATCGCTAATGCTGCAGTTCTGTCTCTTCCAATATCTCTGTGTAGACCGGCGAAGATGAATACTAAAAAGGTACCATTTTTAAATGATTTACTTTATCTGAATAGCTTTTAAATTTGGAGGAAAACTTAGTTTTAGTTTAATATTTAGCTTTTGTTAGTATCATTGAGGCTTGAAACATGTGATATTTTTCTTTTTCTTTTCTAAATTTATGAAGGTATAACTTAGATCATCTTATAGTTTTAGTTCACATGGTGTCATCTCAGGTCAATCCCAACTTGTTAACTTTGTATCATGTTAGCGTGGGTTGATGGGTTGTGTCAAAAATTGTTGCCACTACAGTTTGATCAATATTGAGAGTTTAGATTAGTGATTTATTGCTTCCATTGTGCCATATAAGTGGCAAAAGGTGGGAAAAAAAATATGATTCCTTTATTTTAAAATATTGTACTGTTAAATTGATCTTGGTCTTTATTACAAGGGAAGCAATTTTTTACTAGTTTTCGTTATAAAATGTTATCTGCATGGCTACAAGATGTGAAGTATTTTGTTTTTGAACGGGTCATTTTTTTAGCCAGAAAAAGAAAGAGCATTTGTGAGCTTAACTTGCTTGAGGGTTTTCAGGGCGTTCGAGGAGGATTTAGGGTGTTTGCTATATTTGGAGAGGAAGGCGGGTCGGCAGATAAGAAGAGCACATGGAGCACACTCTTCAACGTGGAGGATCCGAGGTCTAAAGTCCCACAATGTAAGGGAAAGTTCTTGGATGTTAACCAAGCTCTTGAAGTAGCTAGATATGATATTCAGTACTGTGATTGGAAGGCTCGACAAGATGTGCTCACAATCATGCTCCTCCATGAAAAGGTCTCAGCTATTTCTGAACTTTCTTCAAATGTTTAGGATTACTAGTTGCAATTATATAGCTATGTATGCTTAATGTTATTATGCTATTTTATCTCATAAGTTGTGAACATGATCAATCTGACTGATATTATCGTATGAATTTAATATGAAAATAGGATTTTGGTTGCTTCCTCCTGACAATTCTCACATTTATAAATATTGGTGTAGGTTGTGGAAGTTCTAAATCCTTTGGCGCGTGATTACAAGTCAATTGGTACCATGAAAAAAGAACTAGCAGGGTTGCAAGAAGAACTAGCTCAAGCACATAATCAGGTTTGGAAAATTAGCAGACAACAATAAGTATCAAGCATCTCAAATAACTTTAAACGCTCTTCATAATATAGGTCCAGTGACTTAAATGGAATTAAATGCTTTTTCTAGGAGCAATTTTCATTGACTCCACACATAGTTCAAGGACACAATTGTAACTGTTAAAAAATATAGAGGATACTTCCATAAATGTATGAATTCCTCACCATTTCACTTGACTATAAATAGAAGCAATATGCACCCTTGTTGCATTTGGTAATATTTAACATAAAGTACGACTTGTTTTGCTAAATACAATTTTCTATTCAAGCTCTCTATGGCTAGCTCATTTTCTTGCATTTTCCATTCACTTTCTCTGTAACTAAACATCTGACTAGACTGAAGAAGTCATTGTCATTGCATCCTGCTATGACACTTTTCATTAATCTATTAGGACATACATCCATCACCGTGAAGCTAAAAGAAACCTAATGCTTAAGTTCTGTCCTGCTGATTATTTGCTTACTCTATAACTGTTATCTCATAGCCAATGTACTCATGAACAACAACAGGTTCATATATCCGAAGCAAGGATTGCCACTGCCTTAGATAAACTAGCTTACATGGAAGAATTGGTAAATGATAGGCTGTTACAAGACAGGAGCATTTCCGAAACTGATCAAACATGCACTTCTCCAAGTACTTCTATGCAATTTCCGGATACTCTAAAGGGAAAATTGCCCCAGAAAAGCTTGAACATCTCAGGTCCAGTTCAATCTTACAATTCCCGCTTAAAGAACTTTTGGTACCCGGTTGCTTTCTCCACTGATCTCAAGGATGATACTATGGCAAGTCTATCTGAATTTTGCTTCTTAATCAATATAAGCAAAGCTTGTCTTTTGGGAAAGTGAAATAATTTAGTTAACAAGGGTTACACTTTCTTTGTTTTCATTTCTTTTACCTTTGGTTACATTAATTTTGTTGCGTCGCCACAGTGTACACGTCTCCATGTGCTTTAACAAGTTTCTATGGAAACCAATTACTTTCTGGATTTTTCTGACAAGTGCCTTGCCCCCTTTCTGTTTCAGATTCCAATTGATTGCTTTGAGGAACCATGGGTTATCTTTCGTGGTAAAGATGGGAAACCCGGATGTGTCCAGAATACATGTGCACATAGAGCATGTCCGCTTCACCTCGGTTCAGTAAATGAAGGCCGCATCCAATGTCCTTACCATGGTCAGTAAGAATTATATGCATTCATCGAAGATAATCCTCAATATTTGTCATTCAACAAGTCTTATATTGAATGTTACTGACCCATGAAAAATTTGTTGCTGATAAATGTCAGGGTGGGAATACACAACTGATGGGAAATGCGAGAAAATGCCATCTACGCGATTGCTTAATGTGAAGATAAAATCATTGCCCTGTTTAGAGCAAGAGGGAATGATATGGATTTGGCCTGGTGATGACCCTCCAACGGCCACTCTTCCTTGTTTACTACCTCCTTCAGGATTTGAAATCCATGCTGAGGTATTTGTATAAATACATTGTAATTGTTTCAGATAATTGTGAATGCAAGAAGTATGTGAATCATGCTTGCTTGGTTTTATGAAGAATATGTATCTTCTCATATCTCGTGTTGTTGAATGGCAGATTGTCATGGAACTTCCCATTGAACATGGGCTACTTCTAGATAACCTTTTGGATCTCGCACATGCTCCATTTACTCACACTTCCACCTTTGCCAAGGGATGGAGTGTTCCCAGGTTTGTAAAATCAATGATTCACTAAAATTTATGAAATGGAAAATTTTGAAAGATTATGTTTATCTGGGGCAAAGTGGATTCACTTTTCTTCTATTTTTTTTTATTCATGGCATGGATTCTCAGCTTGGTGAAATTTTTGACGCCTGCATCCGGCCTCCAAGGATATTGGGACCCTTATCCCATAGATATGGAATTCCGACCACCATGTATGGTGCTATCAACCATTGGTATCTCAAAGCCTGGAAAATTGGAGGGACAGAATACCCAGCAGTGCGCAACACATCTTCACCAACTTCACGTCTGCTTACCTTCGTCACCAAAGAAAACGAGGTTACTATACCGAATGTCACTTGATTTCGCTCCCATGCTTAAGCACATTCCTTTAATGCAATATCTATGGAGGTATTTTGCAGAACAGGTAAAAAGTTATTTCTGCTAACACATGCTTGTGCATATGTGTTTTTCTTTTTTAGAAACGCTTGCTTAATATCTTGAAATCAATCAACACAGGTGTTGAACGAGGATCTACGGCTTGTCGTTGGCCAGCAAGAGCGAATGATTAACGGGGCAAACGTCTGGAATTTGCCGGTAGGCTATGACAAACTAGGGGTGAGGTACAGACTCTGGAGAAAAGCTTTGGAACAAGGAGCTAAGCAATTACCCTTCACCAAACCAATGTAAATTTTACGTTCAAACAAATAAATCGACTTCTCTCTATGCTCACATCACAACCAAAACTCTCCGTCCCAACTACACTCTCGTGTAAGACTTGCAAATGATCAACTATTAGCCATTGAAGTTGCGCGGTTTGGTTTTGGTGTTCTCGGAGGAAAACTCAGGGGACATCCCGGAAATTTTGAATTTATCAGAGAGAAAAGATACAGATCTCAGCATACAGAGGTGCATGTATAATTATAGTGAAGCTGTAAATTCATTGTTTTTGTGTAGAGTCATAATTTTTTTTCTTCTTCCTCCTGGCTGGTGAGTGATCTCTGTTTTATTATAGCATCACTATGTTTATCGAAAATCCAAGATTTGCAATTGCTTTTGACATTTAATAGTTTGCAGAAAATCCTCCAGTACAAGTACTTTGTGCCTAGGAAGAAGAAGAAGAAGAAGATAAGCATTAGAAATAAACCTAATTACAGACTCCAAAAATCAATCAAAAAGACCCATTTTACTCAGACAGTTTCCGAAACAAAAGCTTCCATTTTTATTCATAAAATAAAAAATAAAAAATCTGTAACCGGAAAACAAAAGCTTCCATTTTTATTCATAAAATAAAAAATAAAAAATCTGTAACTACATTTACAAAATTCACAACCGAGACTGACCACCCTAAAACCCTAGAAAGAAAACTAATTTACGATTACAGAGCAGAACCACAAAAGGGGCAGAAACTGAACTCGAGTTCAACAACTCGGTCACAAGAGCGACACCGCAAAACATCAGAAACAGCAGACGGCGGCGGCAAAGATTCACGACGAGTCATAGAAAATTCCGGAGGAAAAAAGAGATTACAGTTATTACAATACATCGCCGGTTCTTTACCCGGCCATTTCCAAACGGGAACGAAGAACAACTTTAAGACCTTGTCGTAGTCAACGAGATCAGCTCTTAATCCGCAGTTGATACTCATGCCCGCCCCGGTTTTCAGAACCCGACAAACCTGCTGATTCACTCCGTCTACGAAGAAGAAGAATTTTTTTTTTTATTTTTATTTTGTTTTTCTAATTAAATTTCGATGTCTGTTTGATTGTGAGTGAGTGTGACTGTATACAAAGGGTTTGAGAATTTCTTTCATTTTCAGATACGGAGTTTGCACTTGCCAGAGGGTTCTGGGTTTTTCTTGCTAAGTCCTACACAGTAGTCCAGTGTCGTTTTGAGGTGAAGGAAAAGACTAGTTAAGGTAGTAAAATTTGAACCCATAACAACCATACATAATACATACAAGGTCTTCTTGAGCACAAATGCTGTTAATGGATTAAAAACTGTTTACAGATTCTCCCCCCAAATTTTGTTCAAACTTTTGTTGATTTACTTACAGGCATCAGTAATAATGCTTAAAACAATAATAAATAAATAAATAAAATGGATAAATTCATTCAGTAAGGAAGGGAAACAAAAATATTCATATTCTCAAGCTAAAACTCTACTCAGTTTTGCTTTCCAACATCCTAAAGAGTGTGCATGCACAAAATTGAACAGGTGTGAACAAAAATTATCAAAAACTTGTAAAGATTAACTGAATCATCTGCTGCTATTCAAGAAATTTCTTTGCTGCTACTTGTCTACACAGAAACTCGACCTAGGTTAGATCAGATCATTTGGATTCCTAATCTTCTTTCTTTTCCCGGAAGCTCTATGCATTGCATGCTTGAAAGAGAAATCGTTACTTACCATATCATGAACCAAACTGATGAAGCATAATTTATTATGTCAGTTTCAGTTGGATTTCTTGATGAATCTGTACAAGAAATTCGACATAGGAGGGGCAACTCGGATGCTTGTCTTCTATCATATATGAAAAGAACAACATTCCTGGAGAAAAAGAAGAAAAAAGGGAAAAGATCAATGTAAATGATCGAAAAGTTGGTAACATCATGTTTCTTGGAAACCATTTTCTTTAACGTTCATTACAATTGAATTGAATTTGCAAACAATGAAGGTAATTCGCCTCTTACAAAACCTTGCTATCAGTGGAGAACGATAAAATTTATGTGCATTTGACATGCTACATATTCACCAAAATATTTGTAAAATGAATTTTGGATTGTCATCGATTTTATTTTAAATACTGACATTAGTCAGGAGATTTCTGCTCCCATTATTATTGGGAGAATTCTTCCCCAAACACACCTAGGGTAGGGATCAAATGATGACGCAACTTGCCACCAGGAATTGAGTTGCAGGTGGCAACTCGACATCCATTTTCTTTGACCATCAATCTATATAAAATAATTTGTTTATGGCCAAAAATAACGGACAAATAGGTCGGTCAGCCAACAAGGTGCCAACTTATAGAGGTCTATTCATCTACTCCGATCTCTTTTGGTATCAAATGGTAAAATATTCATTAAAAACTACACAAACTGATTGGTAAATAGAATTCATCAGCAGGGATACTAAGACGACACCGATAAGAGAAGGTATTAAGAAGTTTGTATCAAGGCAATAATAAGATTATGCAAAAGGGAAAAACAAGATTACAACAAATGGCAGAAAAGAAAAAGGACAATATAAGATGAGTCCAAGTTCATAAGAATATGCATGACTTTTTATACAAGGACTTGTCTGGCAGCATATTGAAATTTTCGAATAAACATAAAAGGATTATAAGGCACTGACCAGAAGTATCTCCTTTCTTGCACAACTTCATGCTGCAAGAAATTAAAAGATTGAAAATTCGTTGAGTTGAGAATCATTTCACTTGGCAAGATGCTATCAAACCTTTATTTAAGAGAGAGAGAGAGAGAGAGAGAGAGAGAGAACAAAATATAACAAACAGAATCAAGCATACCGGAGGTAGGAACATCTTTGGCGCCGTATCTCATTTACAACATCATTAAATTTTTTTGATAATGGATTGTCATACTGCTGCAGCATAAACTGAGCACACATAGGGTGTAAGTTATGGTTAAAAATTTACAGAGCAGAAAACTAATCCCAGCTTTTTCTGATACATATCACTTAATAAAGTACTTGTTTTTACCAAACCAAATAATCACAGGATACAAAAAAAAAAAAAAAGGATCATGTCTAGATGTTCAACAGTAATAAACTAGGATCGGACAATGGATGCACCCCATTTGAGATATGGATCTTCATGTTTTTATAATTTTACATGACATTATTAAAAGAAAAAAGAAAAAAAGCACAAAGTTCCTAATCTAATCTGGAGCTGGACACAAAACTGACCATGCTAAAAGGTCAAAGTTCTTTTGCAACAATTTATGCATTCTTTAAAAGGCTTAAAATGAAACTACCTGGGTAGGAATTTCATCAACTGAGGAAATGCCAAAAAGTCGTCGCAAGATATCTGAATCCACAGAGCTACCAACATATATTAGGCAATCTTCACCATTCTCAAGAAGATAAATGCCCTCTTCAATCACATTTTCACTAGAAAGTGGAATTTTAGAAGGAACATGCGATCCATTCCCATCCTGTCAATCAAGCAGAAAATTACCAATGCTTATTAGGAATGTATTAAGAACACAAAATCAAATGAAAACTGATTAGATGGTCAATACCTTTACATTAAGGTCGTGAATGGGCATCATCCTGGGGAGCACCAGCAAAATTGACAAAGGTATAGAAAGGGAAGAAGTTTGATTAACCCAAAAGGAACGATCATCAATTCTCCCATCAGTTCGCAACCCAATATTTTTGAGTAATGCTGAAAAAGATAAAAATATAAAATAAATTATCAACCCAAGCACAATGTTATTTTCCCAAGGAGACCCGACATGTTCTAGCACATAGCAATGCACCAATAAAAGAGACAAAGGTGTACGGTTGAGAAAAAAAAAAAAAAGATCACCACGAGAAAAATAAATAATACATGAAAGTAGTTCAGAAGAGGGCGTAATTGATTTGATCTCACTAGGTTAAGATGCATTCAACCAAGCGTTGCATTCAATAGAAAAGTTGTGTAATATTCAAGAATCATATTAACAACTATACCCATTGACCAAATTACAGCCATGTCTAGAAGTCTATAAATTATAAAAATACAATACCACAAGAACTTAAAAGAAACATAGTCAGCAACATAATTAAAGAAACAGAAAGGGAAAAACCGAAAAAAGAGGGCCATTCCAGGACACAGAATTTTTCAAAACCTTTAGGCTCTTGAATTTCTTTCTTTATCTTAAGTTTCTTGTTGCCTACATTTGTGGTTCAAAGGTGAAAAAAAAATTATCTTATCATTAATGGTCAATGATCATTCAATTAAGCATCACATTTAAAGATTAAAAACAAAAACAGAAAGCTAGTGCTCAAGATGACCTACTTTAAAATAGAAGTTCTGATAACGAAAATAAAAGAAAAAATTGAAACTACATTTACACCACATCTTTTCGCATAACAAGTCATCTTATCTATTGTTTTGTTTCAGCGTAAAAGCCTTTGTTGAGCTTCTACATTTGTAGAAAGAAACCCACAAAAAAAGAAAAAGAAAGAGAAATGAACAAGTATTGGAACTGCTTTAGAAAAGGCTAGTTTGTAGTAAGAAATTTCAGTTCCGTATACATTTATATATCCAATTATAGTTTAATATGCAGCAAGAAACGTACCAAGGGTGTATAGAGGCAGAAGCTTAAGTGACTCTGGAAGAATAAGCTGTCCAGTTGATGAAACTGCCGCACAGAATTTTCGATATGAAACCAGAATGTTGATGCAAAACTTTATCACTTGCTCCCTAACATGCAAGAGTGGGATGGAAGAGATTTCATTTGCCGCTACATAGAGGGTAAATTGCAAAAATATTATCAGCATTTTTGCATATTTAATTACTAGAATTATAACATGAAATGTAGAACTAATGAAAGATACAGAATCACAAAGAGAGTGGAGCCAAGTGAAAAAAGAAGAAGTTAGAGCATCATTTTTAAATTGTTGGGTGTAAGTAAACAGAATACTAGTTAAAAAACAGCAGAAGCTTAAAAGGCAGTAAACTAAAGAGAGAGACAAAATGAAATATAGGGAACCAAATTACTTTTCTTTAAAAAACAGGCAAATTGAGTATCCAAGTCAGCTGAGCGGAACAAATTACTAAGCATATTTGTGCACGGCAGAGATAAATTTGTAACTCGAATTCTTCGCTGGCCATATACAGTGGTGTAGAGTAGAGCACACTGGAAAATAGAAGATGCAAAATAAGTTGAGGCTAGAAACATTCACCTTCAATAGTAAAATAAGTGACAGACTCTACAGAAACTATAATGGAACCTGGAAAGCACACTCTGAACCATCCTGCAATTTATCATCATACGCTAAGGTTACCATGATGGATTTATCACAGTCAATCTGCAGAATTGAAAGGATTAGTCAAGATTGAATAAGCTCTGCAAAGTTATGATAAATGCAATCAGTTAAAGAAGCCAGAAATATTTCAATGAATTATTGTATAAACAGGCAATAATCATCTTTTCTCCACTTAGCCATGGCTTAATTTGTGGGCTAAATTATGCAAGGATCAACTGTGCAGTTCTGGCCACATGTAGTTCTTTGCTTATGAAGAACATTTATACTTTTGGTACAGATAAAACAACTAAGTTTTGTGGAAATGTGCTGTCATTGCTCTTTTGCGATTTATTTGGAAGGAAAGAAACGACCATGTTTTTGAGGACAAGAGAGAAGAGGTTTCTAATTGTTTATGGGATAGAATTAGGTTTCATGCATCCTTGTGGCCTGCAACTAAGGAATTCCATGGTGCTTCATTCTTATTCATTGTTCCTAGAAATAAATAAATAAATAAAAATTGTATGTCTCCAAGGGGATAGCCTAGTTGGTTTGGTCTTTGCCGTGGAAGCAAGAGGTCAAGCGATCGATTCCCCTCACACCAACCTTGGAGGGGAAATTTCTTTAATTTCAGCTTGTGCATGGCAGGGTGAGATTTGGGGAGTGTGGAAACTTCAAAGTAGAGGTCAGTGGCTTATAACATCGACTTAAAAATAGATTGTCATTGTCCTGCCAAAATTTCTTACACTGGGTGCGGTGGAGGCTAGGGGTTAAAAGTTGAACATGTATATACAATTGGGTTATGATTTTAGCTTAAATAATAACCCATTAATAGAGTTTGATTTCCCTTCACAGCACATAATGGTAATATTTCCTCGCATTATCCCTCAATCATAGTTCAAACTTCTTTGCAATAACGTTACTGATAGCAACTCTCAACATCAATCATGATATGGAAAAAAAATTCATAAGCATCATTGAGTGATATTTAAAAAAGTTGGCCATTTTAGTGGAAGAGAACGAAAAAGTACAGACCCCAGGTAGGTCAATGTCCGTAGGAATGGTTTTGTAAAAGTTTCCAGAGTACTCTTGCACTTTAATACCCTGAAAACATAAAAGAAGCAGTTGGCACACTATTATAATGAACTTATGTAAAAAACAACAATTATCATCTTAATAGTGACAGAACCAGCAACAAATTCTCAACACCATAAAGATGGTACCTGGCTGCATCTCACACGCATGACAGCCTCAAATCCTTGGGGCCTGGTGATATTCCATCTAAGATCATTGTACAGCTTAGAAGGATCCGATAGAGCTGAGAAGGGGTAATAATAATATACCTGAAGTAACCCACATAAACAAGGAAAAAAAAATGAATCTGAATAGTTAAGGATTGTATAAGCATTGACAAAACGACACAATTACAATTATAATATATTTTGACATTTAATAACACTTCCAATTCTGTAGTCATATGAAGGGCTAAAAGATAAGTTAATTCAAGTGATAAAAGGATTATCACTCAGTAGTCACCAGGATCTATGACTTCTCTACTGTGCATCATCTGTAACCCCTAAAATGATAACATTGTGCATCTGACCATCTAACAAGATTGGTGGAGAAAGGCACAAATACTTTTTGTTCACAATATGCGTTAAGCTGATGTGATAAATTACAATATATAATAAAAGAAACATTCCTTATAAGATAACAGACAATACAGCCAAAAACAACAAGCTAGGTATTAATTAATACCTGTCCTCCAGTAGTCCTTGGGATGACAGAGATAGAAGCAATGTCTACATAAGTCTGTGTAGTGATAACTACGTCGACGCAGACCTAGAAAATGTTTAAAATAAACAATTAAACTGGACAAAAATATATTAGTCTCAACCTCATAACCAGCTTCAACAGCTGCATTCTGAGTAAACATCTCTCACACATAATCAAGAAAACCCAAATTACTTGAGTTTACCTGATACTCAGCCAATTCACTTGCCATTGTCTTCAGAGTTTTGTCTGCTGGTTGCAGTAATTTATGGGTCTCCTAAAATCATATAGAAAAGTAATTTTTCAAAATAAAGCGCAACACTATCTTCTGTTCACCAAAATTTGCTTACACTTCACCATAAATAGAACAAAAGAATCTATTAAAAAACAAATGAACTCATAAATTGTCTAGTAAGTAGGTGGAAAATCCAGACAATCCATTGTGGAAAACTGAACAATGTATCATAATAGATTACAAAAGTGAACTTTTTCCCATTATTTAAATGCATCTAAATAACATAATGACAATTTTGTAAACAACAATTGAGACATAATTTACTATAATCTCACTAAAATGAGGGAAAAAGCTAAACCTGCCAACCTAGAATAACACACAAAAAAAAAAAAACAGTTCACAAAACCATATAACACACTAACTGTTATATGCTCATCAGTATTGAATTCATTTCATCAGAAACACCGAACATGAGCCAAAAGTTAACCTCTCAACTACAGAAGACATAAGTAAATGCCTATTCAGGAAATAAAGTTCAAGTTAGCAGCCGTGAAAAGAAATTACTTTCCAGTTGGACATTTGAAAAAGTATGAACCATTTGGGGTATTCAAAGGGAATCAATAGCTATACAAAGCATGTTGAAGTATATTGCAAAGAAAACAGCAAAAGAGATCCAGTAGGGACAGGGTGCATTAAGTCAAACATGTAGTGCCGTCACTGTCTTAACATTACAAGCATAATCGCCTTGTTTTCTTTACCCAGTCCTAGGAAGCATAAATGAATAACACAGATGATTTAAAATGAAAAAAAACGACTAAAACAATGTTTAGTTCATACTTCATATTAACTGGATAAATATATTTCTGCAGCAAAAGATGCATGTTTCATTAGTAGGACCAACCTAATGCATCTTATACAGTAAATGAAAGACTAATGCAGGTTTATTACTCCCGGAAGAAACAAGCATCAAGAGGAAACAAAGATATGAAATATGTATACCTTCTCCCCAGCTGAGATATTAGCTCTACCTTCAGCCTCCCTGGAAGATAGGGTTCCAATGCCAGTTGATGGCAATACTGTACACAAAATGGTACAATCATCAAAACACGCTGAAAAAAAGACTAGTATAGTATATGAGCCTCAGCAATCATTTACTTATAATGGTTTAATTCTACATACAACATATATACATATACGTGTGTATTCTTTGTATTCATTTAAATTTGACTTATATATAAACTTCAATTGCAATGTAATGTCCGCTCTTAATCACTTGAAATCCAAATTCTAAACCATCCATTTTGCCTCCTTCCAGCACAGAAACACAGCCAGAGTTTTCCTAAAAGATACAAAAGCATTGAAACCATCAAATTCGAAGTTTACAATGCAACCATTTTTTTTACATTTCCACACACCCAATCCCTGACCTACCCCATACGCACACAAATTAAAGAAATTCCCACTCCAAGGTTGGTGTGTGGGGGAATCAATCAGTTGACCTCTTGCTTCCACGGCAACAGGACAAACCAACCAGGCTATATGACTAAACCATTCAATTGCTACACAATCCCATTTTCTGATTTTATGAAATTCCAATCTCTCAAGCTCAGAAGTCTAGATCTCAGTTCTTGATTCTGCAAAAGAACTCAAATAGGTGCTGGCAAGCTGGAACTTCTGCTTCTCTTTTTTTACACGACTTCAAAGACAATGCTCTTACCATAACCTAGAACATTATTAATCATGAAACTACCAAATGCACAGACCTCTTTTTTCTCTCTTTTTCTTTTTAAAAGAACAGGAGACCTTGTGTTAATGTAATGATATTTATAGAAAGGTGGACATGATCCATAAAAACCCAGAACAATTGACACCGTGCAAATAGATCCTTACAAAATGTATGCTGAACAACTCTCAGAAACAGGTATGAACAGCTCTAGAAGCCAATCCAAGATACAAAAATTAGCCCAGGACTGTGTCCCAGTCTAAGTGTACAAAGAAATACAATACATTCTGGTCTGCTTTAGATACAGGCTGAAAAAGAAAGCTAACAAACAGACCTTGTATCACCTCATATTGTATAACCTGTCCAGCATCTAAACAGTTTAATTTACAAAAAATAATAATTTTTCTGGTCATATTTTCAGTGTCAGATTCTAGGGCTGCAACTCAGATTCAACTCAACCTGAGAACGAAGACAAGCAGGACAAATTAGGCTGCTTTTGTTGAATCTTACTGTGTTCCACAATAATGCATTGCAAAATCCTCAAGGCAGGTTTGATTCTTGGTTGCTTGACCTGAACCAACTAGAGAATCAATCCTTTATTTTATATTATCATTTTTGTTAGTTGTTGATCTTGGTCCTTTAAATGCGTGTGATGCCTTCACTTTTGCAAGTTGTATGAGCCATCCAACAAGTTATCAGCACAAATTAGCAGAAGCTTTTATCTCTACCGTGAATAAAATCCTTATCGGAAGTGGGTGCACTGGTTGGAAATCATTCCCAAACTTTCTAGCCTTCTAGTTAGAGGCCCCTATTATACATTGCAGTATTAAGCAAGGCTGGGCTTCCAATGAGCATCTTTCTTCAGATCATAAAACTCAGTTAATAGCATGCAGGAAATACTCCAACATCTTCCTATGTCTTAGCTCCTTCACTGACCCAAAAGGCCAAAGGGGGTAAAGGATTTAACTTCCGATTCTCACATCATACACCACCATTTTGATGGAGCTGAACCTGTGTACCGGAGCATTAGCTGTGACCTGAGAGGAAATTTTAGAGAAACACGTCCTCCTGCCATGTGTCAAACTGCAGTGGTGCAGCTCTCCCCCACCTTCCTCTATTTGATCAAGCATATTTAAGTCTTTCTTTTATTCATGATAAAAGATTTTGTTTATAATACAGATAAACTAGTTGAGCCTCCTATGCCTCCAGAGCGCAGCCTGATTGCCTACTTAGTGACGTAAAATAATCAAGTGACAGCATTTGGCAAGAGGGAACTATCTCATTTTGTCTTTTTATGGTAAACAAATATCTCAATTCCAGAAACTAAATTTTTAAATGACAACAAAGTGTTGCTTTTTTCTTTTGACTTTTCATCCTCTATTTTGTAGATATATATGCTTAAAAACTGTTAAAACTACAGAATAGGCTCTGCATAATTGATTGCACTAACCAACTTAAAACAAACATGTGACCAGTCATATATTTTGAGGCCAAAGAGAAACAGATATGAAGATTTGTGAGCTTGCCTGACTGAAATACAAGAATCTTCCCTCCAGTACTTTTCGTTGCCAGAAAAGCAGCCTGAAATAGGAACAAAATTGTTAGATGTTTAGGGATAAATAAATATCCATCTACCATTGAAAACATTCAGACCTTGTCAACCACTTCGCCTACACTTGAAAGCCCGACCTCTTTATTTATCAAACATTCAACAACCGAATTAAACCTCAAAGACCAATCAGAATTTAAGTCTAGCCTCACCTAATTGCACCTCCAAACTGTCCCGCCTTTCCTTCACATTAACATCCTTAAGCATTTTTCCCAGCAATTTCCTGGCTCTTTAAAATCAGTTTACCCACAATAATAAGTCCTTGATAGTCTCTTTCAAGTGCTGCCTCACATTAATTCAGCATAGGCCATAAAGGCAATATTCTCCTATATAGCACAGAATTGCGAGAAGTTTGGTAAAATTAACCATTGTTAGAACTACTCCGTTGTGTGGAATAGGTTGGTGGATTGTAAAGGGAGTAGACCTTCACATATCCCGTGCCATCACCATTCACTGCCAAAAGGGGGACGCACATCCACGACACATTTCATTTACATGCCCCCACTGCACTGTTAATATGCTTAACTTCCACCAATTTGACAAGCATACAGCACACAATTAATGTATACTATAAACTTCCATAAACGGCATACCTTGATTGCTGCACCAAAAGCCGATTCTGCTGTTTTATTGTACTGAAACATCGTTGGGATGTTTTCCAGCAGCAGCCCTAAATGTTGGCGGCACTACATTGTCAAAACAATACCAAAGTTACTATAAATAAAAACTTCTCAAAACATGAACAGATCCACTCATCAGAAATCATTACATGTTGACTTCAACACCATAATTACAGCAAATACCCATAAAGAACCAACAGTCTAGAGCTAACCTCGGATAGCTGAACAATAATATCTGTTTGTAGAGGAGTGTAAACATCTTGTACATCAGGAACAATTAGCATCAATGGCTGCAATACAAATGGAACATTATATCAGTAAGAAACATTTTTAAATAATTGTTTAATACAGTAACCAGTAACTGCCATGAAATAAAGGATATGAAATTCATATGATATTAACCATAAAAGTTTTGCGGAAATTGAATACAAGATAAGAAATATAAACATGTAAGCTCTCGGAAATGATCAAACAAAAAGATCTCTAATTCCAACCCCAAAGCCAGGTGCCTCTCAAGATTGGGCAGGGGAGGGACTAAAATACCTTTAATTTTTTAGCCGTAGCAGCAGTAGGAATCTTACTTCTTTTACACGTACAAATTCTCAAAGTCTCACTAACCAAGCTTCTTCCTAGAAACAGTATTAAGAATTGTCGAACTATTTCAGCCAATTTTGCCAATATCTGTAATCATAGATTCATAATACTATCCTCATGCTTTAGATGAATAAAAAGCCTTAAGGAGACCAGGTCTCTAGTAAGCATATAAATGATTATGCAAAATTCTTTGCAGAAGACTGAGATGCCACACCATAAAACCGAATAAAACAGATGCAGATTTCCCTTTTGTTTTCAAAATTACACTTTCCAAACAAAAGAACATGGAATTTTTTCAATCAAAAAGCGTCCAGTACCATAAGAAAATGAAGACAAATAATTTCAACCCAGCAACTTAAACTGTAGAAAAAAGGGGGAAGAGTTTCAACAAACAACTAACCTGCTGCAATGCACATTTTAAATTGTAAAAATGAATTGTTGAGTCAAATGTAGCAACTCCCACCATCGTCCGAGGACCTTCCTGCAACAAGAAATCAATACATCAGCCATTTTGAACTTGGGAGGTGCAGGTTATCTCTAATGTAACCACTGCAACTATAGAAGATGCCCATTTTGCACCATCTTATATTTAGAGAAGCACAAGTATCATTTCTCCCCAAGTTCAAAAACATAGCTTACATATTTATGTAAAATTTAGCAAAGTGTGAAAGATTATCCCTAGACGTTCTTTGTGACAACAACCTCACAAGGTTTCCTTGAGAATATTTAGTTAAACAACTTACATTCATATTAAAAATAGTCATAAAAGTATTACTTTTGCTTGTGCAAAAAACTAATCAATCTAAACAAGAATAGGTTTGAAACTCACTGGAAGATCAGAAATAACTTGACTGATTGCACTGCAAGCTGCAGCAGTTGCACCAATCTGTATTGCATTCACGGACACATCAATGAGGAAAAAATAAACGGCTGGCATTGGATCACGAACCTGCAAATGAGGCATTTAGCACAAAAGATTACTTATCCAATGAACCAAAGAAAATAATAAAAAGAGAAAACTTTAAATTAAAGAGCCGGAGACAGAAAATGAAGATGGTGAAAGAGAGAGATCATAACAAAAAGAAAGTAGCTTTTTTGGTGACATAACTTCAAACAAATGATCATGACAAGTGCAGATAATATGCTAAATCCGGATACCCGGACGAGATAATCTTTGCGTGTGTAAATGTATGAATGAATGTATTGTTTTCAATGATTGATATTGGAGACACCGAGAACCCGACAACATCGATCATGTCCTAATGAAGGGAGTAAACTCATGGTCAGAAGAGAAAGGTCACAGGACAACACCAACAACCTGTTAAATTAACTGACCATATATTCCTTTGAAGCAACAAATTCAACAGCTCCTCTAGATAGCTCAGGCCTTTCATCAGCATCTCTGCGCCTACCATCTGGACCTAGATTGCAATGGTAGTCACAAGGAGTCTTGTCAGTGAATCCTGCACAAAAAAAGGTCTTGTATATTATGTCACCGCCTTAATAGATGTCAGTTATATTTCATCAGTGAATCCTGCACTAAAAAAGCTCAATATATTTCAAGTGCCATTAACCCTAGGAGTAAATTTATCCCTGATAGAAGTTGCACAACAGGAATTAACCTTGTAACATTAACAGTTAAATCTAAGCAAGTGAGCCAACAAACTTCCAGAAAAATGAGCAAAAACCAAAGAAAAAAGTAGGACTGTTGAATACAGTAAGCTCAACTAAACACAACAAACAAACCCTAATGCAACACATGTAATATTCACCAAAATGCTGAATAATGAAAACAAAAATACACCAATGATTTATACCGACCACACAAGTTACAGATGAAGCGCCTTCCCTGATCAATGAACTTCATAAAAGGATTTATGTATCCTTTGCAATGAGAGCAACGAACAGGACCACTTTCCCCAAAGTCCACAATCTATGACAAGTGAAATTCATAACATAAACAGACAATGAAATTATTATTTCATAAGCAAAATATGTAACTATATACTGGAATCAGCCCTAATTAAAGTTATATTTCATCAAATTCATATATTACCTGCACAGGCTCCTCAGATGGATGAGAAAGGGCTAAAGGTTGGACCAACAAAGCCAACTGCATCCCTGAGGTTGCCAAAAGGTCAAATGTGCATGGGACCTGTTGTATCAAAGAGAAAATGATAAAAAGATTATCTATTAATTTTCATTTAAAACATTATCTTTTTAAAAAACATTGTATCCCGTGCAAATAATAAACTTGATCACGACCTGACCGATTGTGCACCTCATGTATCGCGGACAGCAATTCCCTTTGTCTATCGTAATGAAGTCAGTTGTAGCAGGCTTCAGAAAATAATAAGAGATCAGAAAATTGCAACGGACAAAATCATACATATGCAATTTAATAATATCACAGTAACAAAAAAAAAAACAGGTGGAAAAAGGAAGAGCTAACTTCATATAAATATTCAGAACAAATAAACAAGTTGCAAAATAAATCCAGTAATTTATTTCTTCTATTTGATTGATAGTAAATAATATACCGGAGGAGGATTGGCCTGATTTCCTTGACGTGTTTCATATATGATTACTGCAGAACTTGGTTCAGGCCTCGGTATTTGACGAGGATCAACCGTTGATAGCCCTGGCCAGTGGGTTCCAGGTTGGCCCATAGCAGGGGCTGTGGTAATCATTGATTGACTTGGTAGTGATGGAGGCATTCCAAACATTCCTGGGGATTGTGCAGAACCAAGAACTGAATGAGGTAGAGTCACCTAAAACAATTCAGTGTTCCAAATTCAGATTATAAATCAAAGAATAAATATGTTTCATTTGAACCAGAATTTCAATAAACAAAAGAAAAATCCTCTTCTCAAATTTATGTGATTACCTGCTGCAGTTGCATTGGCCCCATATGTAGTCCATAGAGCGAACCAGGGGGTGGTGGTATGCCTCGAGGAGCAGCAGAAAATGGTGATGGTGGTTGCACGGGAGTATCAGCTGGTACATTAAGTACTGGACTTCCCAGGACAGAACGCATGCTTGGTGACTGAGTAGGGTCCTGCAATGATGCCAGTATTGTTGGAGGTTCAACAGGTGGTTGTGGGGCATTGCTAGCTGGAGCAAATTGAGGCCTAGAAAATGCTGGTGGCCCATTACTCACAGTCACAGGACCTCCAGACACACTAAAAGGTGGCACAACTGGACCGCTACTCAAAGGCAAAGATGACAAGGTATGACTTGGACGAGCACTCGAAGGTGGCATTGGTTCTGAAACTAAACCACTAGAAAACCCCATAGACTGCGAACCAATAGCAGGTGTTGATCCAGTAGGCCGGATGGTTGGACTAATCATTGAACTGGGCAAAGACCCAGGAGGCGGTGGTCTAGACCCAAAAGGTGGTGGTTGACTAACAGGTGGACCACTAGGTCTTAATGGGGGCTTATTTTGGGACAATGTTGATGGTGGAGGTCCTACAGGTCCAGTAAACGCACCTGGAGGTGGACCTGGCCGGGAACCCATTGGTAATCCAGGAGAGGGTGGTGTCGATTGGGAAAAAGGCAGTGGTTGGCCAAATGGCGGAGGCCTAGGACCAGAATTGGTCATCGAAGGAGACCTATTTAGGTTCAAATTATTCACACTATCGGCTAATGAATTCGGGTTGTTTTGAAAATCAAAGTTATTATTAGGTGGTCGTAATGCAGGTGGAACTTGTTCTGAATTATATCCAGGCCTAGGTGCCCCTGGAGGCACAGGAGCTGCCATAATTCTATCAATCTAATAATAAAACTCTAAACATAAATTCTGATCCTTATAATGTAACGTGTACACACGATCCAAATCTACAAAAAAAGAATTTACCATTTCCAATAAATTTGACAAATTCTCTAAATTCATACAGACACACCCACATAAACACAGAAGATGCAATGTAGATTGAAATATTGATGTAACCAACATAATCAAACAAAAAAATTAAATAAATTGACAAAATAAAGTCCTGATTATTAGAAAAAACAAAACTGCTAACGGAAAAGACTGGTACCTTTGATCAGTCAATTAACGGACAAATGAGGGTTTAAATATATGTGAAATTATGTGGATTAGGGTTTTAGGGGAGGGAAGGATTGGATAAATTAGGGTTTCGGGATCAAAGAAGAGTGAGATTGGATGTGTGAAGAGATTCAAGAACCAGGAAGGAGGAGGGTATTTTAACGCATATACACATATGAGATACTATGGACTATACGGCGATCATGTATGTAAGTATGTACGTGTTTATACGTGTGCTAGTATAATCACAAAACGACGTAGTTTACAGGTCAAACCGAAGCGTTTCAACTTTCAAACGCCATTTTCAAAAAGATATAAATTGGGTCTTTTTTTTTTTTTTTTTTACTTTTTAATGTATTTTATAATTTAATTTATCTTAATAAATTAATTATTTTCTAAATATGCTATCCAATGTGTATTTTTGGTTCAATGAAATAAGAACTTTTATTATGAATATATATATATATTAAATTTTAAATTTTCAATGTCCAAATTATTTTCAAAGTTATATATCAAACTAATGGTCTATTTTAATATCCAAGTAATTTTATTTAAATTTAAAAATAAAATTGAAAAGGTGTTTAATAACATCAATTTTTAGTAGAATCCGCTCACATTTTTACTAAAATTTAGCATTACAGCTAAATAGCAAACGGGATACTGACTAATTCAAAAATCAAAAGAAATATATCAATGATATTATTACAACTTTTAAATCATTTTTGAGATAAAAATATTAAATATTAAATATTAATAATAATAAAAAAAATAAGTAAAATTTTGAAATTAACAAATAATAATAAAATTGTGTAAAAAATTTATATTGATACCCAAATAAATTAAATTTACGAATTTGAATACGTAAAATTTTAAAATATTTTGTTATTATTAATTAATATAAAAAATCTGGGTCCATTCAAAATAAAATAAAATAAAATAAAATTCGATCCAAATATATATTTTTTAGTTTGTTTAATAAATGAATTGTGAAAATGATTAATTTGATAAAATAAAAAAATAAATGTGACTAGTTTTAAAAATTTCCCAGGTTTCTAAGTTTCAGCCACAATTAATCTAGGCAGTAAGCTTCCAAAATATACACCAATATTCACAGCTTTAGCCACACAATTCTCAAATACTCAGTACAAAGTTTTACAATACAACACCAAACCGTAATCTAACAGCTTAATAGTTACTGAATCATTACATGTAGTTAAATTTCAGTATAACTGAATTTGTATGTGACAAGAAAATCTAACTAGTATACACAAACCTATCTTATCTGCAGGAAAATTATTTCGGTTTCCAAACCGTAAGCACTTCTTGAAACATTTCCAGCATCAGTTCTCGGTCTGCTTGTGTGAAGAAGTTGTTGATTTTGTCTCTAACATCATATATCTTGCCGAAATCAAACAAATATGCCAAGCATCCTTTCTTCAGTTTGCTCAACTGGTATAGCCAGGCCTCCTGCAGCCTCTCGAGGACGTTTCCCAAGTTGATGTCTTCCAAAAGGCTATCCTCACAAGTATCTTTTAAGTCTGCAATGTCGTATTTGTTTGCTGCACCCAACAATGCCAGTCTGTGCTTCCAGAAATCCTCTGGTTTTAAGGTTCCATACAAGTAACTGAGAAGGGCCATGCAAGATTCAACCGACATGTCTTCTATGTAGATTGTGGATGACTCTTTTTCCTTGAGGTCATGATGGAACATGCTCTGAAAAACAGGAGAACTTGCCGACAGAACTGCCTTGTGAGCTTTTAGAATGCCGTCAGCAATGTGGATAACAACGTCTGCATGTACGCCCTCATCAAGCATGCGAGCGAGGCATCGAAGTGAGCTTTGGGTCAAAACAGACTGCATCATTCCATCAATTGGCCATATAGAATTGGCTTCCCCACCCTGGGTTGCCACAGCAAAATAACAATTTACAGATCTCTTCAAGGCAGTGTTTGTTTTTTCATCTGAAATTTGAATATATCATATAAATCCGAATGAAATGTATTTTTTTTTCATTCATAACAACTGAATATAAACATTTGAAAACTAGCGATTTCACATATCATAACCTTATAGATGATTAGATAAATTCGATTTAGCACGGAATAAATAAATTTTATTGGGGTACTTTTAAAGTTACAATTAGATAAACTTATTTAGATATTTATATTCGTTATATAACTATCAAGTTTTGAGTGTTAAGTTAAATAACAAACACCTTTAAAACATCTAAATGACTAAAACTGAATTGTTTTCAATGTTTAGTTAAAAAAAAAAAAAACAAACAGGCACTTGGTAACACATAATTGTGAGAGAGATAACAATCTTACTTTTGTCCCAATTTGCATCAAATACAAAATATTACCAATGCACATTTGTATCTGCCAACATTATCACCTCTAAACTGATTTTTAAAGGAACTTACATTCAGAGGGTAGATCTTCAGGTCCAGAAACTCGACATCAACGATGAAATGGCTATGAAAGTTGGAATCAACATACCAGACAAAATCTTCACATGTCCGAAGCAATCTCTCATAAGCTGCAATATAAAGATATACAATCTTACAAAGATTGATTACCAAGAATTAGCTACATAATTTGTAAAATACCCTCAAAAATTGTGCAAGCAACTGAATCAACGAAACCAGCCGCTTCACCCCAAAAAATGAGCAAGTTTCTCTCTTTTCATTCCAACAACGGGTAGAAAAGCTAAGTTCGTATTAGCATCAACGATAGCTGCTAATATGTAGTTTCTCTTAATATTCCATGATCGTACTTTACCAACCTATATCATTTCACCATCCATTTTGATTGCTAAGAAAAACTAAGAAAACAAACAGTTAGCCAAATGTTATGGCTCACAAACAAAGTATCTACTTTTTCACAAAAAAAAAAAAAAAAAAAGGAAAATACGAATCCCCAATTTAATTCTCATACTAAATCAGGATATATTTTTCATTTTATACTAATCACATCCAACTATACACAAACAAAAAAACACCGGCCGTTATAAATACAAAACATACTCTACTTTCAATTCAAAAGCTAGAGAAGCGCATACGTGGAGAGATATAAAGTCTACGATTGGCACCGGCATTAGAGAGTCTAACGACGAATTTTGCAACCGGAGGCTGTTCTTTCGACAAACGAGACTGCTCGGGAAACAAACGTATGTAGTACAGATACCGATTTTTCTCGATAGACAAGTGCCTGATCACCAAAAAAAAAAAATCAATAAATTAAGAATCCCAGTAATAGAAACAGCTAATTATATCAAAAACTATGCTTGTTAATGTTTCTGCAAGTAAAAGAAATTTCCAGAAAGTGTTATTACTGTGCCTGATCAGCACAAAAATCTCAATAAATCAAAAACCCAGTAAGAAAAACAGCTAATTATATCAAATCACGAAATCAAAATCTATGCATGCTGATGTTTACGCATGTAAAGAAAATTTCTATGAATGTGTTATTACTGTGGCTGATCAACACAAAAAATTTCATAAATCAAAAAACCCAGTAAGAAAAACAGAAAATTATATCAAAACAAGAAATCCAAATCGATTCATGTTAATATTTACGCATGTAAATGAAATTTATATGAATGTGCTGTTTTTGCTGTGCGTACTGAACTTACCAGTTCCAAATACCGACCTTAAACGGGTCGGATTTTTTGTAAGTGCAAGGCCCGAAATTTTCGATTCTCCACTGAGCAAGTCTTGAGATTGTTTCCACTCGAGAATCGGCCATTGTTTTCGTGAAAGTCTGTAAATTTGTACAGTCGTCGTCTGGACTGTACAGAGTGACAGCGAATTCTGGATTGAAGGAATTTTGACGCACTTTGGAATTAAAAGCGCATTTCAGGGACACGTCTTAATAAAGGATCTTTGCTTTTTTTTTATTCTTTTAATTAAATTTTTTACTTTTTTTATTTTTTTATTTTTAAATTATTAAATTAATTTAATATATCATAATATATTATTTTTTTATTTATAGACACAATTCTTTTTATTTGATATTATCAAATTAATTTGATATAACTCAATGGAATATGTATGTGATCAGAATTTTTTTTTAATGAAAAATAAATAAATTATTTTATTTTATTATTTAATTAAAAATTAAGTTTAAATTTTTTATTTAATTTAAATTTTAAAAAATTATTGAAAAAAAATAGTGCACAATTAATCTTAGAATTGAGCCTTAATTTTAAATTTTGAAATATATCATATTAATGAAGTATTTGATTTTTTTTTTTTATAAAATCATATTAATAATAATATAATAATAAATAAATAAAATAGAAGTCAATTATCTCAATTACATAGGTCGGCACTTTATAATATTATTGGTCACTTCCATATTCATATTTCCACAAAAAGCACAACCAACGTCCTATAAATTAATAATAATCCAAACATAACATAATGTTTATTAAATTTAATTATGGGTAAGGTACTTTCATCTACCATTATAAATTTACATACAAACTTTGGTCAAATTGGTCCCATTTGATTTTGTGTTGTTTAATAATAATCAAATTAAAATAAAATCAATAATATATTACATATGTCTTATTGAAATATTTAGTAATTTAACTTGTTTGTGGGTTACTTTAATAATCTACTATGAATTACAAATTCTAATCGTACTAAAAACTTGATTAGAACTATATGAATAATTTTATACGTAAATTTGTATAAAAATTTATATTTTAATATTTTTTTATTAATTAACATTTTTATTTGATATAAATAACAATATATATAAGAGTAAAGACATCGGTTCTCTAAAATTATATAAATTTTTATATTAAATATTTAGTATTTAGATTAATAATTTATTAAGAATTATGATTAAATGAAATAAATATTTTATTAATTAGAATTATTAATAAAATATTTATTTTATTTAATCATAACCCTTAATATATTATTAATTTAAATACTAAAAATTAATATAAAAATTTGTATAATTTTAAAAAACTAATATTATAAAGATGCTTTTAATTTGAAATAATTTTTTACATTAATTTGTTAATTATTATATCAGTGTGCTCTTAATATTTAATATTAAATTTAATATGTGTAATTAATATATTATAATTAATATATATATATATATAATATAATTTAAATAAAGTTAATATAATAATATAAAAATTTGGGTAAAAAATTAGAGTATCGGATCCTAACTCGTATCTATATACATGGCGCGAAATTAAGCCAAGCCGAAACAAAATATCAAAATGCTGGGCCTGGGCTTTCCCCGAGAACTGGGAAAACGAAAAGGGCCGATACAATGCACCACCCAATAATTGTGTGCCACATCAAATCTATAATGGCCGGATGCTAACATCGGAGGTCCCTACTTTTTAGGATTTTATAAATAAGAATATTACTGTTATATATATAACAAATAAGTCTCTAAACCCTACTAAAATAACAAAATTACTCTCATAATATTGAAATTTCACCAATACACCATTAGATTTTTAGTTTTTCTTTTTTGTTTCTTATTATTGACTATTTACAATAAAAAAAACTTACCGACATTATTTAATCAGATTTGACGTAGCATATCTTAGAAAATTAGCTCCGAAGACTTACGAAAATCTAGTAAATCTACTAGAATCTTGCTTAATTGGGTCTAATGTAGCATAGTTTAAAAAATTAGTCTAGAAAACTACTCACATATTACAGTAAAAAATTTATCGAAAACTTGAGTTTATAAATCAAAACATAGGTTGTTTACCACTTGGCTAACAAGCGATTTCCATATTCCAACAAACTATTGGAGTTAACACTGAAAAATTATCTTAGTTATTTAAGGAGGGATTACTGATAGGATATATTTATTACAAATATTGTGTATATAAATATTGAAAATTAAAATCTGTCTCTATTTGTGAAAATATATAAAAATTATGGATCTAGATGTTATTATCCCGGAAAGAATAATTCTATCATACTTAAAAAGGGCATTATCGTAAAAATACTTATCTATAAACCCACGTGACCCGTCGCCGGTTCTCATTAATAACTCATCCCCGGACCCAAATCTCGATCCAAATTCCCATCTTCTTGTCATTTTCTTACATCTCGAAATCCAGAAAAAGCGGAGAAATCAACGCAGTTCGGGAGCAGAACTCCGAACCAATCCAGGAATTACCAGTTCCGGCGGCTACTTAGATCTCCGTTACCAAACAGACGCGATCATCGCCATGTCGACTTTCACCGGCGACGAAACTGCTCCCTTCTTCGGCTTCCTCGGAGCCGCCTTTGCTCTCGTCTTCTCATGTAATTTCTCCTCCGCTTTTATTTCTCATTCGCCATAAAATCAAGTATCAGGAATCAGGCTTCATGAGATTTTGTTTGTTATAAGCATAATTTGATGTTAGTTTAGTTTATTGTAGAAATTATGAGAGAAAAAAAAAATTAATATTGAATCAAAGAATCCAAATTCAATCATGAATTCTGACAAATCGCGGACGAATCTGAACTGTGCTAGGTATTCGCTTATTGTTTTTAAATATAATTACGTAATTACTTCTATAATTTATGGTTAAATGTCTTTTTTCCGTAAAGTGCGGGAAAATTAAGCATGTATTTTGGTATGCTATGTGTATTCGAGTGTTAATTATTCGAGCAAATATTTCACAAACAAGATTGCATATAAGTGTTTATTGTTGAAGCAAACGATTGCGTTTGTTTTTTGTTATTTTTTTGGGAGTGATTTTTAGTTATTGGACATTTTATAGGCATGGGAGCTGCTTATGGGACAGCGAAGAGTGGGGTTGGAGTGGCCTCGATGGGAGTCATGAGGCCGGAGCTCGTTATGAAATCTATTGTTCCAGTGGTTATGGCTGGAGTTTTGGGTATTTACGGGTTGATTATAGCTGTTATTATTAGTACAGGGATCAACCCGAAAGCTAAACCTTATTATTTGTTTGATGGGTATGCACATTTGTCTTCGGGGCTTGCATGTGGTCTTGCCGGGCTCTCTGCTGGAATGGCAATTGGAGTTGTTGGTGATGCCGGAGTTAGGTAATAAGTTGTTATTTCACTGTTACTTTTTGGTTTTTGTTCTTGTCATGGGATGTTCAAAAATACAAAATTTAACCATGTTACTTGATGAATTCTTTGTTGTGTATTGCTTACTACTTGATTGTTATATTGGTATGCTTGTTGATTTTTCATTGCGTATTTGCTCGATGTATCCTTGTTTTTTGAGGAAGCTTTAGGCTTTATGTGTTTAAAATAAAGGTGGACTATTTCCACTTATTTGAAGACTTGTTCTTCTGCTTCTCAACGAACAACAGTGTTGTTTCACTTTGTCATTAACATTCGTGAGTCGTGACCTTGCTTTTCTTCCAATCATGTTTAAGTGGAAAGCAGCTTACGGTATTATGACCAGCTTCTGAATCATAGCATGCCATTTATTTGTGTACAAATCAATTCGTTTGTGCAGGGCAAAACCCTTCAAATTTTCTATGTTATGACTTGACCGATAGTAGTAGCTTTTGAATTTTCAACGAGGCTGGTAGAGTTTGATAACCCTCAGCCTCCTGTGTGCCCTCGTTTTTTTGCCTAGTGAACTAATTTAACATTGAGGAACTATATGGTTATGTGTGGTATAAACTTGGGGAAGAAAGAGATTCTTTGCTGTTGAAAGGGATTTTTTTTCTACATGTTTGTATGGTTGTTTGATGTCTGAATTGCAAGTTCATATACTAGGCTTCATTTGATACTTTTATGCTGATGAAATTTTAATGGGACCACTCACTTTTGCACTTATATTTGACATTTACTGAATTATAGCACCTCAATCCCATACGCTAATTGGGTGACCAACTTGGATGTCCGTGCTTGGAAATTTCTTTCTTGTTGTTATTAACTTGGCTGTTCTTTCATTGCTTAACTGCTTGTTATTTTGCATAATTTTCCTTATTCTCATATGGTTGAAATGTTGGTTTGTGTTCAATTTCAGTTGTAGGCTGTACAATACAAATTAAGTTGAATGCTTTTAAAATACTGAAAAGTATTTCCTCTTAAATCTTTTCTGGGATTATTTTTCAGGGCTAATGCACAGCAACCTAAGCTGTTTGTGGGTATGATTCTTATTCTTATCTTTGCCGAAGCTCTTGCACTTTACGGTCTCATTGTCGGAATCATCCTCTCATCCCGAGCAGGCCAATCTCGGGCAGAATAAAAGAAGGTTGTTGAAGCTGTATGAGTCGAAGCTGACTGAGGTTAAGTGTTATTTTCCCCCCTCTCTTTTTCTTTTTGGTTTAGTTGATATACTCAGTGTATGTGCTGGAATTTGTTTAAGTATTATTGATTTATACTCTGTTGTCACAAGCTTTCTTTCTTTTCTGGATTACTTGAAGAATGTAGATTATTATTGAACAACAAACAATTACCTTTCAAATGATATATTCTTAAATAAAACATATGGTATTGTTGATTTGAGAACTTATACAAATTTGTAGGAGCCAAAGTATAAAACATCTATTTCAAAGGGTTAAAATCATAAATATATGCTTGTTTATTTAAATTATTTTGTGGGGGCTTGGGGCCAAAGCTCTTCCTACAACACAAATTTTGAAATCTTGATTCAAAAGTTGAAAACTTAATTTGAAAAATTCTAATAATATAAAATTAAAATGTCTAATTCAAAATTTTAAATCTTGATTGTATTAAAGCAAATT